>JAECXC010000492.1:0-27709 GCA_018152125.1 Drosophila dunni | reverse complement strand
GATATCGAGTTACCGTGGAACGATCTTCTCGCAGAAAAGAAGTGCTTCAGTGCCTTAATTGCCACATCTTTGGGCATTCTAAAAATTATTGCCTTCGTGATCCCATTTGCTCGAAATGCGCTGGCTCTCATATAACAGGGTCTACACTCTGCGCCAGTGAGACATATTCGTGCATAAACTGCGGCGGCGAGCATGCCTCAACAGATAAAAACTGCCCTGTCAGGATTGAAAAACTAAAGAAGCTAAGACCGAGCCCAAGACTCCCTTTGACTGGTAATGCCGAGAAGCTAAAATATAATCAAGCTGCTTCGGCAAGGGGCTTTATTTCCGCGGAAGCAGTCAGTGGCACTGCGTCTTATGCCGATATTGCCCGATCTAACTTGAACCAACTTGGTCCTACTTCCGTTATGCAATCTCAACGAGAGTCCAAACCACATTATGATCTTGGCAATAAATGCTTGGTGCTGGAAAACTGCATTCGAGACATCAACTCTAGAATGGACCAACTGTTCAAACTATTACAGGAAACCGTGGAGGCAAACAAAGCCTTCCGAGAACTGGTCCAAGTCCTTATTTCTCGGATGCCCAAATGACACAACCGATCATAAAAATCGGATTGTGGAACGCACGTGGTCTAGCTAGGTGCTCTGAAGAGCTCCGATTATTCCTTAGTGCACATAAAATAGATGTCATGCTCGTCACTGAAACACACATGCGTGAGGGACAGCAGATCTCCCTACCTGGATACTCCACATACCACACACTCCATCCAAGCGGGAACAGCAGAGGTGGTGCGTCAATCATGGTACGCTCCACCATAAGCCACAGCCCACAGCCTCCTATATCCAGTATTGATAGACAAGTAGCGATCGTAAAGATACAAACGTCAGAAGGACCAGTCACGCTAGCGGCACTGTATCTCCCACCTAGTGAGCGCTGGATAAAATCCGAGTTTGAGTCTCTATTCGCTACGTTTGGCAACAAATTTATCGCAGGAGGAGACTACAATGCTAAGCACGCATGGTGGGGCAACCCAAGGGCCTGTTCAAGAGGCAAAATACTGCAGGAAGTAATTGCAAATAGAACGTACCAATTATTAGCTACCGGAGAACCGACCTTCTACTCATACAACTCTCGGATTACCCCATCTGCCTTGGATTTCTTTATTACCAATGGGTACGATATGAGGAGACTTAGTGTGAAAACGATTCACGATCTGTCATCAGATCATATACCCCTCCTGGCTGAATTACACGAGACCCAAGTAACCATACCGAAACGCCCTTGTTTACTCGCTCGTGGAGCTAATATTGAGACGTTCAAGGCACATCTGGAGCAAAATATTGACCTAGACATGGATATGCAAAGTGCAGGGAGCATTGATATTGCCATAAACAGCTTTATGGATAATATAAAGCAAGCAGCAACTCAAGCAGCTCCAAGAAATCAGCAAACTGCTGTAGGAACCAGGCAGCTTCAACTTCCTCCTCTGGTAGTAAATCTTATCCGGCTGAAACGAAAAGTAAGAAGAGAATATGCTAGAACAGGAGATCCTCGAGTTCAGCAGATCCATAATAGGCTTGCCAATCGACTCCACAAAGTGCTGGCCCGGAGGAAAAAGCTTCAAATGGATAACCTTCTAGAAAACTTGGGAGCCGATGCACTCTCTAACTACTCCCTTTGGCGAATCACGAAACGGTACAAGTCTCAGGCAACCTTGAAATCCGCAATTAAAGACCCAGCAGGAGGGTGGTGCCGCACTCCCCTTGAAAAGAACGAAGTGTTTGCGAATAGCCTCGAGCAACGATTCACACCTCATGCATTTGCGCCAGATAGTCATACTGAAATGGTTGAGGAGTCTTTGGAAACCCCATTTCAATTAGCATTGCCCTCTGATCCAGTCACCCTGGAGGAAATAAATGAACTTGTGTCCAAGCTGAAGCCCAAGAAAGCGCCTGGCGAAGATAATCTTGACAACAGGACTTTAAAGTTGTTACCAGTCCAAGCCTTGTTGTTCGTAGTAAATCTGTTCAACAGCATCTTACGTGTTGGATACTTTCCGAAAGCTTGGAAGTCGGCTACCATCATAATGATTCTCAAGCCAGGAAAACGGCCAACTGATGTGAACTCATACAGGCCGATCAGCCTTCTCCCAGCTCTAGGAAAAATGCTAGAAAGAGTAATACTGAACAGAATCCTTAAAATTGATGCTGTCACACAGGCGATTCCAAGATTCCAGTTTGGATTTCGAACGCAGCATGGCACCCCAGAACAACTTCATAGAGTTGTAAATTTTGCTCTGGAGGCCCTGGAAAGTAAAGAATATGCGGTCGCTGCCTTTCTGGACATTCAACAAGCCTTTGATAGAGTGTGGCACCCTGGGCTTCTTTACAAAGCCAAGCGGCTCCTAACTCCCCAGCTATTCCAGATTGTCAACAGCTTTCTGGTAGAACGCACATTCCGAGTGTCTGCTGACGGATGCAAGTCTTCGGCTAAAACTATCAAAGCTGGCGTCCCCCAAGGTAGCGTTCTAGGCCCCTCTCTTTATTCAATTTACACTTCGGATATGCCCACGCACACTATCATTACCGGGTTAAATAAGAGAGATGTGCTAATCGCAACTTATGCCGATGACACTGCCGTATTAACCAAGAGTAACTGTATTATTGAAGCCAAAAGTGCACTCCAGCAATACCTAGACGTATTCCAGGACTGGGCCCACAAGTGGAACATAAGCATTAACGCGGACAAATGTGCCAATGTTACTTTCACAAATCGTGCTCGAAACTGCCCAGGTGTTACTTTAAATGGAAAAGTCCTACAGCATGTAACATTCTACAGATATCTTGGCGTCATCCTAGATAGAAGTCTCACATTCCAAAGACATATCACGTCGCTGCAGCAATCGTACAGGACCAAGGTGGCCAAAATGTCTTGGTTGCTCACAGCACAAAACAAGCTGTCACTGGACAACAAGGTGAGGATATACAAGTACATCTTGGCCCCTGGACTGTTTTATGCCATCCAGGTGTATGGGATTGCAGCCAAGACGCACCTAAACAAGCTGAGAGTTCTGCAGGCCAAAACACTAAGAAAAATCACGGGAGCTCCGTGGTACATGAGAACCAGGGACATCGAGCGAGATCTCAAAGTTCCAAAAATTGGAGATCGTTTGCAAGATATTACTAAAAAGTACCACGAGAGGCTAGATTCTCATCCAAACAGCCTAGCAAGACGACTAAGTGCATCAGCCATCAGAGCCGCCAATCACCGCACGAGACCAAGAAGAAGACTCAAACGTCATCATCCTCAAGATCTCCTGAGTCGAATCTTGACATAAATCGTACCATATCTCCCCATACATCTGTGATAGTCACTCCCTCTAGGTCTTGCTTCCCCATCTTATATGTTCATATGTTCAACCCGTCCATCGTTTATAATTAATTAGTAAATTCTGTCTAGATTAAGTTGCCTGAAAGGTAGCAGCACGCTAGCCTCCCAAATTTCGTCAAGTAAAAAAAAACAAGTAAGAAAGGCTACAGCCGATCGAGCCGACTGTAAAAGACCCCGTACTCCCATAATAATGCGCATTTGTATTTAATTTGAATTAAAATATAATAACGAAATTTAAAAATTAAAATTTATATGTATATTTTGAATTGATATTTAAAAAAAATTAAATTAGCAATTCTCATTGCCATCATTCGAACCTACGACCCTAAGGCAACGATTTCACATCGCGCTGTAACTCTACCATTCGCACCACGCGCTATTTTCAAAGCATGTTCCGCTTATTCGCATTTACATGTTATACATACAAGTACACACTCGTTTGAAATTATGTGTACATATGTGCACATATGTATGTGTGCGTGCCTAGCACTGGTCGGCACGGCGGCGTCGCAACGTCGCAGCGACGCAGCGTCTGCGAGCAGCGCTGACGTCACACAGGCGGCGAAATTGCAGCTAAATTACATAAACTTTCTAACCTAATAACTTTTTTGTTAATTGACGGATTTTAACGCCGCTTGGAATATAGTTTGATATGATATTCCTCTCTTCGAATAATTAATTATAAACAATGTACTATTTGACTAAATGCCCTAAATCCTGAAAATTTTCAGCTTGAAATTTTGAAAGTTTTTTAGCTTATATGAGAAAAGGGGGGCGTGGCAGGCCAAATGGCATTGCATTAAAGCTGTCTCTAGCAACTCTAGCAACCAGAAATGGTGTTCCTAAATGCCATAGCTACTGAGTTATTGGCCTAAAACTAAATTTTTTTTCGAGGTGTGTCTGGTTTTTTGTTCATTGGGGGGGCGGTAAGGGGCGTGGCAAAAATATGAAATAAACTTAACCTGCGTAACTTAATAACGGACTTTCATTATAAATTTGGTGGTTCTAGCTTTTGTAGTTTAAAAGATCCAGGTGTTCATACGGACAGACGGACATTGCTATATCGACTCGGCTGTTGATGCTGATCAAGAATATATATACTTTATGGGGTCGGCCACGCCTCCTTCTGCCTGTTACGCACATATCGCTTCTGACAAACCTAATAGACCCCTCTACTCTTTTTTTAGAGTACGGGGTCTAAAAAAAATATGTTATTCACAATGGTGATCGGTAAGATAGCTTGGCAAACAGAACATTTTCATACAAATTCATGTTTAGAGCATATTTTCGACCGATCGTTCCTATGGGAGCTATACGATATAGGAGTCCGATTTGGATCAAACTTGGTCAGTATGTATATATTAATGGCAATTATATTCTGTATGAGTTTGATAAATATAGCTTGGTCATCGAAAAAGTTTCTCCAACAAATTCATGTTTGGAGCATATTTCGACCGATCGTTCCTATGGGGGCTATACGATATAGTAGTCCGATTTGGATCAAACTTGGTCAGTATATATATATTACTGGCAGATGTATTCTGTGTGAGTTTGATTAATATAGCTTAGTTAACGCAAAAGTTTTTCATACTATTTCATATTTGAAGCGTATTTTTTACCGATCGGTCCTATGGGAGCTATACGATATAGTTGTCCGATTTGTACCAAACTTGGTCACTACATCTACTTTCTATGTCTGCCACGCCTCCTTCTCACTGTACTTCCATCAAATCCCCACTTTCCAATTAATATAAAATTTTCAACAGAGTCGTCACAAGCTGTTTTGACAACATCAGCTTGAAGTTCCAGGATGCTAGATGCTGTGTTGTCCAATAGATTTTGGAACTCGACTTCGTCCACATAAATATTGTCCGGATATCTCTTTTTTTCGCAGTGACAATACTTTGATAGCTTGGAAAAAAATCAAAGGATATTTTGTTATTTACAAAGTCCCTTATCAGCGAATATTGGCTTTTTGACATGCCGGTATGTTGAGCGCTTTCCGATGTTTGCTTAGATGAGTTTACTAAAATTGACTCCCTTTCATTCAACCAAGCGCATTGATATTGGAGAACGGATGATTTTTTGCGGTTGTAACAAGTCCAAAACGCTTCAAGCTTCTTGCATACATAACCAATTGATTTCATTAATTGCTGAAGTCATCTAAATAGCTCTCCTTCTCAATTTTAAGTTGCACAGAATTGATTACATGTTGCTGTTTTTATACCCGTTACTCGTAGAGTAAAAGGGTATATTGTAATCGTTGAAATGTATGTAACAGGGAGAAGGAGGCGTTGCAGACCCCATAAAGTATATATAATCTTGATCAGCATCAATAACCGAGTCGATATAGCCATGTCCGTCCGTCTGTATGAACAAAAGGATCTCAGAGACTATAAGAGCTAGACAGAGGATAGGGGTCGCAAATGAAAGGTACAATACCCTAACAGTACAAGTTTGTTTTTGTTTTTTGACACGCCCACTTTAGGGCGTTCTATCTTCATATAAAGGTAAATGCACAGGTAAAACTAGAATGTTTTAGTATAGAATACTTTAGCTACGCTATCTGAGCCAAATTTACACGGGTAGTACATGTTGCCATCAATATATACATAAAGACCAAGTACGATCCACATCGGACTACTATATCGTATAGCTCCCATAGGAACGATCGGTCGAAAATATGCTCTAAACATGAATTTGTATGAAAATGTTCTGTTTGCCAAGCTATCTTATCGATCACCATTGTTAATAACATATTGAAACTGAGTAGCGGATATCCTAAAGTCGCGAGGCGACTATAGCATTCTTTCTTGTTAATTATAGTCCCTATTTTTGTGCACCATAAATTAAATACATGTAGGCGTGTAATCACACAGTGATACGTATCGCCTTTCAAAATAAAAAATTAAAAACATAAATTCAAAAATAATTAGAGATATAAATTATATTATCATTGAAAATTGTACACAAACACGTTAGATGTAACAAATCAATAACAAGACGACACAGAGGCTTCGCTGGGCAAATTTGACCTTGACGATGATGAGTTCGTATATTAAAGATTGCAGGCACATCCGCAAGTAAATTTAATACTTTTATTATCTTAAAACACAGATAAATAATATGAAATAGAAAACTTTTTGGGGAAAGGGGGGAACACAACTAACAGTTTAGGTAAAAAAAAAAAACATGCACAAAAACGGTACAAATATAAAGGATTCTTAATACATTAATTATGCTGGAGTTTCAAGAAAAAATTCAATATTTTTAATTTTTGGTAAAAAGTAAATACCTTGAACTTCAAAATCAATTTTAAATAATTAATTTGTGTGCACTAAATAAATTACCAGACAAATTGCAAGTTGACTCTTCTACAGATTATTGTCATTAAGTGTGCAGCTGTGCGTAAAATATAAACACGTGTTCAAGCTTTCGGTTCTATTTTTAGAAAGAACCGTTAGAAATACAGCAATAACCGGTTTTCACTGGTTAAGAATGGACATTTGTGAGATAAATAGTGTTCATTTTTTTTCAATATCACTGTGTGTTCTTCGTGGCATCCCTTTTTAACTAATGTGTTACACGATCTATGATTCTTTTGTCTCAATTGCTTATGCATACTTATAAATGCGTAACCGTATTTCACAATATTAGGGAATATTGCATCAGTCACAGTCATAGTTTTAACAATTCTAACATAGTAGAGCTTTAAAACGAGGTTATTGACAGCATTGTTGACGATTCAGCAAATAATTTAATTTTAATCGAAAAGTGGGGATTTGACGGTAGCACTGGACTTTTGCAATATAAACAAAAAGCTTTTAATAATAGCTTGGATTACTCTAGTCTATTTTTTACATCATATGTGCCGCTGCAGTTAATAATCAATGCAGTTAATAACGAATGTGGCCAAAGTCATTTGGAAAAATCCCCGACCTTCATCTACCCGCTATTGTAGACCTATGAGATTTCAATTTGGGAAGGAGACCAGACAATTATATTTAAATGTGGAAAAATATTACAAAGATAAAATTAATAATTTACAATGTACAACATGTTCAGTGTCATGAAGGAAAATTCATATTGACCATAAGTTACAATTAACCTTGGTTGACGGAAAAATATGTAATGCTCTCAATGGCACACCCTCGGTCAAATGCTACATTACATGCTTAATATTCTCTCAATATTCTTTACTATACTTTCCGCTGGCAAGCGCTTCCCAAAGATATCCACCTGAAGTAAAGAAAAGACATAAATGTAGTTGAATTTATAGCAACAAATATCAGACTTACGTCATTTTGGATTGAATTGCCTCCACCAACGCGATGATTTTGGCATTTGATTGTGCAACGATGTCTAAAATATATAATTAAAACATAATTGGTTAGACTCTTAAAATTTTTAGATTAATTCTATTTAATTAATTCAATCATCAATTTGCTTTTGCAATTTGTCCAATTTCTCATATCAGTGAACAGTATTATCATTGTTTACAGGTAGCTCAACTTTTCAGGTAGATATCCTTTACATACTTTAACAAAAAAGAAAAACATCTAACAATGTGTGTTGCTTAAAAAGCATTCGAAACAATAAAAACTAACCTTTTTTCAAATATTCGCGATTTTTATTTTTTCACAAGATCGCGGCATACAACAATTGTTAATATAATATAAATTGTTTTTTAAACAAATTTGAAAATTCTTAACTCCCCAAATATTTTCTTACAGCTCCCCAAGAATATGAATTTGGATAATATGTAGCTAAAATTGTATTTTCAATGTATATAAATAAATATTATTTATTGTTATTATCGACTGTTAACAATACTAAATCTATTAAAAAACTTCAGTATGTGCAAACATATTATTAATATAAATATAAACATAACTTTTATCATTCCACTAATAATATGACATAGGAAATACTCTTAGCAGCAAATTTAATACCCTAGGCTGTTCAAATGTTTCAGCTATTTGTGAGATTAGATATTAAAAGTCTGTGGGTTTTCACCACGTAGCGTCAAAAATTCTAACCAACGAAACTAACAGCAAAGTATATAAAAATGTCAAAAGGATATGCGATTTTGTCGCCTCATGTCAGCCAGTATTTTTCTTCGCATCAAAATAATTCCAAGCAGCAAAACCAATAGTCGAAGTCAGGAAAAGCCTTTAAAAAAGCGAGACTTGCAAACGGACAAGAGCAGCGGGTAATTCACAATGGCAAAACGTAAAATTCTTACTGAGAAACTCCCGTTGACCAAGGGATGCACTACCAAAACCTGACAATGTCAGCTAGCGCACGCTCAAGCACACATACAGACGCTTCGCTCAGAGAAATAAAAATATGTACAGGGTGCTGCGGTTTGATGTTCATTGTGCAAAGTCGAATAGCGAGTAATGACAATATACAAGCGCGGAAAATGTTCGCACAGTGGGCCATGAACTAATAATTTGTGCATGAAAATTATTTTTTTTTTTTGTTGAAGAAGAAGTCAAAAGTTTTATATACAGTGGGCCACGGGCAAATTTGTTAGAACAAAGACAATCAAGAAAAGGAAAAAAAAATAAAATTTTTAGACCCCGTACTCTTAAGCGAAGTGTTCGTAACAGGCAGAAGAAGGTGTGGCCGACCCATAAAGTATATATATTCTTGATCACCATCAACAGCTGACTCGATATAGCAACGTCCGTCTGTCTGCCTGTCCGCTGTCCGGATGAACACCTAGACCTAGAGCCACCAAATTTGAAATGAAAGTCCGTGTATATGTCAGGCAGGTAAAGTTAATTTCAAATTTTTGCCACGCCCCCTACCGTCTCCGCAAATTGTAAGAATCTATTTTCATACACTACAACTTCGAAACTATCAGAGCCATCGTGACTAAGTTTACACAATATGTGTATGGTACCCCTATAACTATCCTCACCAACATGAAAAGTATATATATTCTTGATCAGCATCACAAGCCGAGTCGATATAGCCATGTCCGTCTGTCTGTCCGTATAAACAAACAGATTTCAGAGTTGGTAAGAGCTATAAGTTCGAGCTTGGTGTCAATCGATCACATATTTAGTCAGTCAATACAGGAATCTTTTTTTTTTTCGATGGCAAGCCCCATTCGCCCACAATCAGCAAAAAACTAGACTCACCTCGGAAAAATCGGTGTTTTCGGCAAATATCTTAGTAATTATGGCACCTAGGATCACCAATTTTGGTATGGAGCGTTCCTAGCGACAGCGTAAATGCATTGGCATTTAAAATTTTGGACTACCAAGCCCCTTTTCCCCACAATACATAAAAACAATTCTCAACTTTCGTTCCGTTTTTAGGCATTTGTTCGTATAGTACACCATTGTAATTGTATAATTCTAGTGGAGGCTAACTATTTCAAACTATCCTGAAGGGGGCATCAGACTATAAACAAGCAAACTAGAAGCGTTACCCTATTGGTCAACGTACGAGTGCAAGCGAGACAGAAACAAACAGGCACATGTTCGAACGTTTTTGCTGCCTGTGGCAGCGCTGTCCGCAGTCGCTTGTCACGCCGAATACACACATACATATTATGTATATGCATCATATATTGTCATTCGTATGTGTATTCGCATACAGACAAACAGATGTATGTTTGATTATGCTTAGATTGTTTTTGTTTCAATGCGTTATTATAATGTGATATTATAATGTATAGTACTTGCATTTAGTATAATGTATAGTACTTGCATTTAGTACTATACATTATAATATCTCGATACCGATTTTAATAATTTAACAGGGAAAAAAGTGCAGAGTATTATACGGTCGGGCGTGCTCGACTGTACTTTTCTTTCTTGTTTTGTTTAAGTTTTGTTGGAATATTTACGATTATTGTGCACATCGCTGCTTCAGAACTTTAATTGCAATGCTTGATTCTATTTGGTCAACCGACGGACGCATCAGCATTCGAACATCGAGGAAGAGCAAAAAGCATAAACGAAAAGAAACGGTACTGCATAAAAATTGTTTTTGTAAATTAGGAAAGAAAAAATGGCTGTCAAAAGCCATGACATTTTGTACATTTTTAGACCCCGTACTCTAAAAAGAGTAGAGGGGTCTATTAGGTTTGTCAGAAGCGAAATGTGCGTAACAGGCAGATGGAGGCGTGGCCGACCCCATAAAGTATATATATTCTTAATCAGCATCAACAGCCGAGTCGATATAGCAATGTCCGTCTGTCTGTCCGTCCGTCCGTAGGAACACCTGGATCTTTTAAACTACAAAAGCTAGAGCCACCAAATTTATAATGAAAGTCCGTTATAACTTAGGCAGGTTAAGTTTATTTCAAATTTTTGCCACGCCCCTTACCCGCAATGAGCAAAAAATAACTCAGTAACTATGGCACTTAGGAACACCATTTCTGGTAAGCAGGTTGCTAGAGACAGCCTTAATGCAATGCCATTCAAAATGTTGAGCTGCCACGCCGCCTTTTCTCATTAGCGCTAAAAAACTTTCAAAATTTCAAGCTCAAAATTTTCAGGATTTAAGGCATTTAGTCAAATAGTACATTGTAATTAATTAATTAAATTATTTAAAATTAGAATATCATATCAAACTATATTCCAAGCGGCGTTAAAATCCGCCAATTAACAAAAAAGTTAGAACGTTAGAAAAATTATGTAATTTAGCTGCAATTTCGCCGCCTGTGTGACGTCAGCGATGCTCGCAGACGCTGCGACCCTGCGACGCTGCCGTGCCGACCAGCGCTAGGCACGCATACATACATATGTGCATACACATAATTTCAAACGAGTGTGTACTTGTATGTATAACATGTAAATGCGAATAAAAAATTGCTTAAAAAAAACGCGCGGGGGGAATGGGAAATTTACGGCGCTGTGTAAAATTGTCGCCTGAGGGTCGTAGGTTCGAATGCTGGCAATGAGAATTGCTAATTTAATTTTTTTTTTTTAAATATCAATTCAAAATATATATATAATTGGATATTTGATGTGTTAATCGAATCGAATTAATGTCGCGACACACTCTAACGACAACGTTGATATAAAATAAAAAGACGAAGCGAGATTTTATTCACGACTTGTTTTATTCATCATCAACTTAAGACTAACAGATATCGGTTTTAAAAGTGATAAAGAAAGCTCTGCTTAATGTTTACATTATAGCGGGCACCGCTGGTTGCTGGGAACCAAGCGTTGCTCGTTATCTCGGCTTAAGCTGGGAACAAAAATTATGCTGACTATGTGAATTGCAATCGATGCTGATCGATTGGGGAGATGCGCCGGCTAGACGGCTCTTTGTTTACAATTGTTGAATTTATTCTCAAGTGAAGCTTGGGAATGTTTATAATTGGGGGTTGGATTCATTCTCAAGTGAAGCTTGGGAATGTTTATAATATGGATATGGAACTCTGTAGACATAATCGGAATGAATATGTCACTTCCCTCTCCTTAAGAGGCGAGCCTGTGAATCAAGGCGAGGCTGAAGGGTAAAGTTTTGGTAAATTTGATTGTGTCACCTCAATAACTGTTTCATCTTGTTGTTGTTCTTTTGGTTGAACTGATTGCGGTGTATCTTTCTTGTGTTCGTGAATTTGTTTCTTACATTTTTTATGGATTAATATTATGGGATTAAATGATACATATTTTAAATATAACAATATGATTATGAATATAATAATAATGGTTATAATTATTGTATATGAAAAGACATTATTTTGGGATACAAGTTGTACAATGTCGTCATGTTTGATAGGCTTAACTTTGATAATTTCTATTGGTGGATACAAAGGTGTTAGATCTATTTCGGGTTGTAAGTAATTGTCGCTTAAAAATTATGTCATTTATTTGTAGTTTACATTGATTGACATTAATAATTTTATTACCATGAATATTAAGATCTGTATTACTTTCTTGACAGTTTTGTTTTACATTTGTGTTGGATATGTTCCATGTTACAATTGTATTTGTCTCTATGTATTTAATGATTTCTTTTTCGTTTATCTGCTTAAAGTTTCAAATTGGTTTTTTATGAAGTAAAATTTTTGTAATACATTCATCAAATATTGGTTCATTTTTTCTATTAAAAATTTTATTATCTTTTTCAAAATAAGAGGTGGTACTGGTGTAATCGAGTTGATAGCCATCATTGTCAGGATAGGGAATGATTTTAATGGTTTTAATAGTTTGAAAGTTGATTGGGATGTGGGATACAATTAGTATGATATTATCTTGGTGATTAATCCAAGTGGAGGTTTTAATTAGTAGAATGTTTCGGTTGTCAACACTGTCAAGTCGGTCATAGGTAAGTAACTTTGGGTTGAAGAGTCCCAATCTAGACAATTGCATGCCCATTTCAATGTCTTCTACATATTCTATAAATTGTAGTAATTGGTAAATAAATGTTTCTTGAAGTGTTCGTTTGTTTTGATGATCTTTAAATTGTTGCATTTCGGTATTAATTATGTTTATTATACCATTAATGTATTGAGCTTGCACAGTATTTAAAGATAGATTTTCAATATTTTTTTCAAATTCTCGTCTGTCATTATCGTCAAGTGTGCCAAAAACGAATTTAAATAGGGAGCCTCCAATGTTAAACAGTCCTCGTTTATTTAGATTTTCATGATGAAAGATTATACCATTTAATTCTTGTTGTAATTTTGAATACAAATAATTGATTTGTGATGAATTTTTAAAGCTTGGAATAGTTCTACGAAAATGTTCATTTGTTATTATTATTTCAGAAACATTAATTCGTAAAGAGTGGTGTTCAAATCTAGTTGGTAATTCTATGGGTTTGTCTGAAAACAGTAGGTATCCGTGGTCTGTATCCAAGTTATTTATTTGAATTTGTTGAGCATGGCATATGGTAGAGAGTATGGATGACAATATGATCATGAAGAAGGGACCTGTGGAGTTTGAATTTGGTTAATTTTTTTTTTCTTTTTTTAAATTGTGTTTTGTAATAATGTGTGGTTCTATTTTTGTTAGTAATTTGGTAATGATCGGGATCTGTTTGAGTAACATTTTGATTGGCTTTAAATGGATTTTCTAATTTTCCTTTTTGTAACGGTCCTTTTCTGTATCTAGTATCTATTTCAAATTCTTGTCGGTCACTGTTAATTTTGTTTATAATTTTTTTTTTGTCCTGTGTATCTAAAGTTGGTCCTGCCCTGCATATAAGAATATGTGTGCGGGAGTTTGTCCAGTGGTGTCATGTTTAGTTTTATGATTGTAAATATAAAGGATAGTTTCCATTTTGCTGAGTTTTTTCTCTTCACATTTAAAGTCTTTTGATTCTAACTCTTCCATTGATAGTTTTGTGTAATCTTTCTATGTCCGCTATACCTGTTTTTGAAGTGTTTAACTGAATTTCTACTCCCTCACTGTAGCCTCTCTATCTTTCGCGAGTGCTGAGCTTTTGGAAATGCTGTTTACTTACTAATATTTCTACTCCATACTGTCAAGCCATTTTTTGGGTGTCTATGCTGATCGATGGTGAATGCGCCAGCTACATACTCTATGTAAACTGCTACGATTCGATTGATAAGGAGCTACGCAGCCGGCCTTTGAATACATTGTTGAATTTTGTTATTCTCAAGTGATAGCTTGGGAAATGTTTAGCTAATTGGTGGTTGGATTCATTCTCTCAAGTGAAGCTTGGGAATGTTTATAATAATGGATATGGAACTCTGTACACTGTAGCATCAATGGGAATGAATGATGTCATCACTCCCCCTCCCTCTAAGAGGCGAGCCTGTGAATCAAAGCGAGGCTGGGGGTAAAGTTTTGTAATACAATTGTTTTGGCTCTAAGTATTTAATAACTTCTTTTTCAGTTTATCTGCTTCAATAAAAGGTTCATTTACAAATGTTGTATCTTTTTTTCATTTTGTTGGTAAAATCTTCTTTTGGTTCAAAATAAGATGTGGTCGGTGTATCTTTCTTGTGGTCGTCAATTTCAGGTTTTTCTAAATGTTTTTAATGGATTAATATTGGGATGGGGATTAAATGATACATATTTTAAATATAACAATATGGAGTTATGAAGTATAATAATAATGGTTAACTGGTCGGTCATAGGTAAGTAACTTTGGGTTGAAGAGTCCCAATCTAGACAATTGCATGCCCATTTCAATGTCTTCTACATATTCTATAAACTGTAGTAATTGGTAAATAAATGTTTCTTGAAGTGTTCGTTTGTTTTGATGATCTTTAAATTGTTGCATTTCGGTATTAATTATGTTTATTATACCATTAATGTCTTGAGCTTGCACAGTATTTAAAGATAGATTTTCAATATTTTTTTCAAATTCTCGTCTGTCATTATCGTCAAGTGTGCCAAAAAGGAATTTAAATAGTGAGCCTCCAATGTTGAACAGTCCTCGTTTATTTCGATTCTCATGGTGAAAGATTATACCATTTAATTCTTGTTGCAATTTTGAATACAAATAATTGATTTGTGATGAATTTTTAAAGCTTGGAATAGTTCTACGAAAATATTCATTTGTTATTATTATTTCAGAAACATTAATTCGTAAGGAGTGGTGTTCCAATCTAGTTGGTAATTCTATGGGTTTGTCTGAAAACAGTAGGTATCCATGGTCTGTATCCAAGTTATTTATTTGAATTTGTTGAGCATGGCATATGGTAGAGAGTATGGATGACAATATGATCATGAAGAAGGGACCTGTGGAGTTTGAATTTGGTTAATTTTTTTTTTTCTTTTTAAATTGTGTTTTGTAATAATGTGTGGTTCTATTTTTGTTAGTAATTTGGTAATGATCGGGGTCTGTTTGAGTAACATTTTGATTGGCTTTAAATGGATTTTCTAATTTTCCTTTTTGTAACGGTCCTTTTCTGTATCTAGTATCTATTTCAAATTCTTGTCGGTCACTGTTAATTTTGTTTATAATTTTTTCTTTTTTGTCCTGTGTATCTAAAGTTGGTTGCCCTGCATATAAGAATATGTGTGCGGGAGTTTGTCCAGTGGTGTCATGTTTAGTTTTATGATTGTAAATATAAAGGATAGTTTCCATTTTGCTGAGTTTTTTCTCTTCATCATTTAAAGTATTTATGATTCTAATTTTTTCATTGATAGTTTTGTGTAATCTTTCTATGTCCGCTATACCTGTTTTTGAAGTATTTAACTGAATTTCTACTCCCTCACTGTCAAGCCATCTTTTGAGTGCTAGACTGGTAAATGCTCCGTCTCGGTCTGCCTTTAATAATATTGGTTTACCTAACTGATTAAATATGCGCATTAATGCGTTTTTGCATTCTATCCAATCTTTAGTTTTGATTTGTTCGAGAGTAGCGAATTTTGAATAAATGTCTATGCAGCTTAGATAGTGTTTACCTTCTGATGAATAAATGTCTATTACGAATTTATCTCGACAATGTTCTGGTTTGGGGGTAATTTTCATTGGCATTTCTGTATTTCTATGTTCGGTTTTCGTTAAATTGCAGATATGACATTCGTTAATAATGTTTTGGGTTAATAATTGACTATTGGGGAAATAATAGGTTTCACCGAAAAGTTTGTTTGTTTTTGAATGCCTGGATGTAGGAGTTTTTCATGCGTCTTGAGAATGAGTTCTTTGAACTCTGCGTATGAATTTATATTTTTCAGAAGAATAAGGCTTCTGAGAATCTTAGTATGGTTTGGATTGATAATGTCTTTGTGTGCGTTTTGGATAATTTCAAAATCGGCATCACTATCTATAAACAACGCACTAGACTTGGTGCAAAAATGATCAATCAAATATTGTTTAGCTTTTTCTGTTGTCATATTATCATATGTGATGTGGATTATTAGTTTTTTGAAATAATTTTCTTTTCTTATGTTTGGAATGCCTTTAGAAAATATTATTTGTCTTTTAAATGTGTTAATTGGTTTTTCGGTGATAAAAATTAAGTTACTATTGTCTTCATCAGAACTATGTTGTGTTTCTTCTCCAAAATAAGCTTGTTCTATTTTTACTCGAGATAAAGCGTCAGCTATGTGATTTTCCTTTCCTTTTATATATTTAATGTCAAAGTCATATTCTGATAATTTAACTCTCCATCGAGTTAATTTTGAATTTGGTTCTTTCATTTTGTATAACCAACATAACGGTTGATGGTCACTATTAATTTCAAAGTGTCGTCCTAGAAGGTAATGTCGAAAGGTTTTTGTTGCCCATACAATAGCTAAAAGTTCTTTTTCTATGGCACTGTAATTGGTTTCATGATCATTTAGGGTTCTACTAATGTAACTAAGTGGGTGTCCGTTTTGAGAAAGTACAGCTCCAAGTGCTATGTTACTTGCGTCTGTAGTTAATACGAATTTACTATTAAAATCTGGTATTTTTAAAATGGGATCATTGGAAATAAGTTGTTTTAATTTTTCAAAGGCTTCTACGTATTCTGGATTTTGTATATCGATTTTTGAATCTTTTTTTAGAACTGTTGTCATTGGTTTGGCTATGTCTGCAAAATTGGGAATGAATTTTCTGTAATATCCGGTTAACCCAAGAAAACCTTTAATTTCTTTGGTCTTTTTTGGAATTGGGTATTTTTGAATAGCCTTGATTTTTTCAGGATTGGGTTTTATTCCGTCCTTAGTTATGATATGTCCAAGAAAAGTAGTTTCTTGTTTAAGAAACTCGCATTTATCAAGTTGAAGTTTAAGATTAGCTTCAGAAAGCTTTTCGAAAACTAGTTGTAGTGAATGTAGGTGTTCTTCTAGGGATGTGGAAAAAACGATAATATCGTCTAAATACACCAAACAATGCTTGTTTAATAATGGTCGCAACACATTATTCATGCAACGTTGAAAAGTTGCAGGAGCATTTTTTAAACCAAATGGCATACGAAGATATTCATAATGACCATTTTTGGTTGAAAAAGCTGTTTTATGTATTGCATCTGGATGCATTTCCAGCTGATGGAAACCTTTTGCAAGGTCAATTGTGGTAAAATAATTACATCTACCTAGCTTTCCTAGAATTTCGTCCATGTTTGGTATTGGGTATCTGTCATTAATAGTCACCTCGTTTAATTTTCTATAGTCGATTACTATTCTAAACTTTTGTTTACCCGATGCGTCTTGTTTTTTTTGGAACAATCCATATTGGACTGCAGTAGGGGGAATTACTGGGTTTTATGATACCTTGTTCTAACATTTCTTGTATTTGGTTTTCAACTTCTTGTTCATAAGCCTGAGGATAACTGTACGGTTTAGAGTAAATGGGAGAGTTATGAGTAGTGTTAATATTATGTTTTTCTTGGTTACTGAAACTGAGTTGATCTCCTTCTTGAAATTGAATATGTTGATAAGTTTTTAATAAATGTTTTAATTTTGATTTCTCTTCATTGTTTAAATGATCTAATCGATAAAAGTTTGAATTCTCAAGTAATTCTGTTTTTACATTGTCTGAAGACTGTGGGCTGTTATTATATTTTTTAGCTTCAAAAGTTGGACTAGCTAAAAAATGAGTTTGATTTTTAATTGGAGAATCATTAATTAGTTTATATTTTTTGTTGAATAAAGTTACTGTATGAAATTTGTAGTCTATTATGGCTTGGGCTTGTGAAAGCAAATTTCTGCCAATTAATAAATCATAATCTGAAGAAAATTTGTGTAAAAGGAATTCACTACTACTCATGAATATGTTGTTGGAGGGAACAATAATCTTTTTTGTGATTGTTAATGGCCCGTTACTTGTGTGAATGAGACATTCAGTATCATAAACATTTAGATTGAAAACATTGGATGTCATCATATTTACTGTTGAACCGGTATCTATAAGGCATTTTAAAACTTTTCCTTTATGGGTAAGTTTTATGAATTGTTGGTTTCCGAGGCTGGTGACGGAAAATTTTCGGCTTGATCGAGCTCTATCTCGTTACACTGTTCAGTTTCTTTTTCGGCTACTGGTGTCGAAGTTTCGGCATAATCAAAGCTTTGAGGATATCCGTAATCTTGATAGGATTGTGGATATGAAGCTAATTGATTGTAATATTCTTGTTGTAAATACTCTTGATAATTCAATTCTTCTTGATACCTAGCTTCTTGATCTATGCTCATTTTACTCTGTCCACTTTCTGCTGGTCTAGAGCGTTTCATTGGTGGATGTGGAACACCAGGTGTATTATTAACCGGAGTCTTTTGTAAAGTGGCACTCTGAATTTGTCCAAAACGGTTTTGGTCAAATAAATTTTGACGAAAATTTTGTCGAGGTGGAAATTGTACTGGTCGTGTCGGATTTGGTACGGGTGGTAGTGGTCGAGGCAAGTAGTTGTTAGTATGAGGCATATTGTAATGTTGTTGTAATGGATGAAATGGTTGTTGATAATATGGTGGATGATTTGGATATGAAACATATGGTGTATTGTTTGGTTGAAGAAATGTTGGAAATTTATGAAAATTGGGATTGGTTGGGAATGGCTTTAATTCTTTTTCTTGTTTTGTTTTAGTGGAATTAAAATTTTGGCAAGGTTGATCGTAAAGATTTTTTTCTTGCAATAAATTTATAAGCGATCGTAAATCGGGAATTTCGCAATTTATAATTCTAATGCAGATGTTAGTAGGTAACTTTTGGATCAAATCGTCAATACTAGTTTTAATTAGCCGCGAGTACAGTGTTTTTTCATCGATATTATTCTCTAATTCTAGCTTACTCATTAAAGTACGCCTGCGTTGTTCAGCTTCCTCCAGAAATTCGCGAACGTTCCCCTTAAAAGGTGTGTTCCTGAAGTTTTCCAGAAGGATGTGATTGTTCGTCTGGGTTTTGTAGTTGAGTACCAATTGCTTCCGAAGATCTGTCCAGGTGTTGAGATTATTTATGCCGAGGGATAGCATAACATCAGCACTGATGCAACGTTCTACGAGGCCAAATATTATCGATTGTTGACGTATATCGTTGGTGTTGTATAGTGCCAGGATGTAATCAATTCGGTTGACAAACGTGTAGAGAGTGTTTTTGTCTCCCTTGAATTTTTCAACATCTTTTAGTTGATTTATAACTTGTGCCATGCTGGCGTCGGAAAGGGTTGGTACGGCTGTTGCTCCTTCCATTTTGATTTTATTGTTGAAATTTGTTTAATTTATTTTTTTATTTAAGTTTTAATTTTGTTAATTGTTAAATTATTTTCCTTAATTGTTTAGTTTTCTTAATAATTTTCACTTTTAGTATCACTAATGTTGTTTTATGCTCACTTAGTTTGTAACTTAGCTATCTAGTTTATTTAATTTGTTTGCACAGATAGCACTTTCGAATGTTATTGAGATAACCAGGTAAACTTGGATTTATTTTCTCTTCGAATTCTATTGCGTCTTCTTGAATTATTTTCAAGTTTGTTTTTGAACGTGGCTTTGGCAATACGCGAATTTTTGGTGTACACGTCACTGTCGAGGTTTTATTAAAACTTGACGCGATATTAACCGTCGCTTGGGTTGCCTTTGCGTTAGTCCTTTTTATCGGATAACAGTAAAAGGGATAAGAATTAATAACTTAGTTATTGCATCAGAATCCACAATTAAGTGTTATCCTACCGGCTGCGCCAATTGGATATTTGATGTGTTAATCGAATCGAATTAATGTCGCGACACACTTCTAACGACAACGTTGATATAAAATAAAAGACGAAGCGAGATTTTATTCACGACTTGTTTTATTCATCATCAACTTAAGACTAACAGATATCGGTTTTAAAAGTGATAAAGAAAGCTCTGCTTAATGTTTACATTATAGCGGGCACCGCTGGTTGCTGGGAACCAAGCGTTGCTCGTTATCTCGGCTTAAGCTGGGAACAAAAATTATGCTGACTATGTGAATTGCAATCGATGCTGATCGATTGGGGAGATGCGCCGGCTAGACGGCTCTTTGTTTACAATTGTTGAATTTATTCTCAAGTGAAGCTTGGGAATGTTTATAATTGGGGGTTGGATTCATTCTCAAGTGAAGCTTGGGAATGTTTATAATATGGGTAAAGAACCCTTTAAAACATAATCGGAATGAATATGTCACTATATACCCATTACTGTGTGACATATTTAATAACATACAAATCAGATTTGTTTTCAGTTTTTAAAGATTTTATTGCCAAAGCAGAAGTCCATTTTAATTTGAAAGTGGTAAATTTGTCCATTGACAATGGACGTGAATATTTGTCTAACGAAATGCGTGAATATTTTTCAGAATAAGGTATCAGCTATCAGTTAACGGGTCCCCCCCCCCCCAAAAAAAAAGGGTTTTTCGGAACGAATGATCAGAACTATCACAGAAAAGGCTCGATCAATGGTTAATGGAGCTAAACTCCCGAAAAATTTTTTGGGGAGAAGCAGTTTGAACTGCAACTTATCTAATTAATAGATGTCCAACTAGAGCTTTAAAAGATTTTACGAAAACACCTTATGAAATTTGGCATAATAAAAAGCCTATTTTGAAATATCTGAAGATATTTGGATCAACAGTATACCTACATCACAAAATTAGAAAAGTAAAGTTTGATGAAAAATGGACAAAAGGTATACTTGTTGGATACGAACCGAATGGGTTTAAATTGTGGAATGTGGAGGCAAGAAAGTTTATGACAGCTAGAGATGTTGTGGTGGACGAAACAAATATGTTTCATTCAAAGTCTGTAGAAGATTGTGTTGTACAATCTGAAGACTCAGTGTTCCAATGAAATGAGGGAACAGTCTGATAACTCTTGTTTGGAAAATGAGAATGAAAAACAAGAAGTTGATTATCAGAATGCAAATTCTGAAAGTATAGAGTCTTGCCTCCCATTGGATGAAATGGAAATATGGAAACTGTTGATGACAATTCCAAAACTGTTGTACAGCCTTGTAAAAATTCCACAAATCTGGAGAATACCGATCCAGTGGTAATTACTGGTGAGAACAATGAAATTCGACGCAGTGAAAGATTAAAACATAAACCTTAATGTTCATATAGATTAAAGGAAAAATGTTTGATGAATTCCTATACATATTTAAGTAATATTCAAAATTGCTTTGAAGAAATTAAGAGTAGAGATGACAAAAGCAGTACAGGATGAACTAGATTCGCATTTTTAAAACAATATATGGTCTTTGGTAAAAAGGCCCAGTAATAAAAATATAATTGATTGCAAATGAGTTTTTAGGATTAAACAGAATGAATTTGGAAACTTAGTCAGATACAAAGCCAGACTTGTAGATCGTGGTTTCACGCAAGAATATTTAACTGATTACGAAGAAACATTTGCACCAGTTGCACGTATTTCCAGTTTTCGATTTATACTAGCGCTTGCAAATCAATACGATTTAAAAGTTCATCATATGGATGTTAAAACAGCATTCCTAAATAGTAATTTGAAAGAGGAAATTTACATGAAGATTCCTCTAGGACTGAGTCATTATGAAGATACAGTTTGTAAGCTAAATAAAGCTATTTATGGTCTAAAGCAAGCAGCTAGTTGTTGGTTCGAAGCATTCGAAAATGTCTTAAAAGAAATTGGGTTTGTAAATCTTGGAGTTGACCGATGTATATACCTCATAGATAATGGGAATATATCTCTTAGCATTTATGTACTTCAAGATGTTGTGGATGTGGACGATGTTGTCATCGTGACAAAGAATATTGAAACAATGTCTAAGTTTAAATCTTATTTAATGAATAAATTTAAAATGAGTGATTTAAAAAAATATAAAACATTTTATTGGCATTAAAATAGACAAGATCAATTACAACTTAGTCAATCAGTATACATAAGTAATGTTTTAATGAAATTTAATATGGAAAATTGTAATCCAGTTAGCACACCATTACCAAGTAAATTAAACTAAACCAAAAGCCTTAGAACCTAAAGAAACTTTTGATGCTCCATGTCGTAATTTGATCGGTTGTTTGATGTACATTATGTTATGTACTCGTCCTGATTTGAGTACGGCAGTAAGCCTTAGAATCTAAAGACACTTTTGATGCTCCATGTCGTAATTTGATCGGTTGTTTGATGTACATTATGTTATGTACTCGTCCTGATTTGAGTACGGCAGTAAGCATATTAAGTAGATATACCAATAACAACAATAAAGAACTATGGCTTTGACAGACTCACATATATGCAATATATTTAAGAGCAAACGTGCTCACAAAGTACTCAAAAATTTTTAGAATTATTTCTATATTAGTATTATAATCGGATTTTGTTAATAACAGCCTATAACCAGTGTGCAACAGGAGTAAATTATAATAAAAATCTTCTGGTACTAAAAATAAAAAATCTAAATTCTGTAGCTTTCCACATACTTACTAGACTTCGGGGTTTTCTGTGGAACTCAGACAGAACAAAAAGCTGCTATTGAAAGGCTGCGTCTATTAATTTCTACTTTATGCTCATTGGAAAATTTGCAGTCTTTGACTGAATTACTGTAAATTAATTTTAATATTTTTTTTGTCACTCCTATGTCTATTAGATGCATTGCAACTAAAGGAAACTGTGTAATCATACCAATACATAGTTTCTCTAAAACCATTTCGTTTAAAAATAGTTTTGGTGATGATCCACATATTTCCTTGACGTGTAGTCACTATCTGTTACTTGAACGCCTCTGCTTGTAGAATATGCTGTCAAATTTCCTATTCGAGTGCCTACTTGCATTTCATACATACGTTCATACCTTTATACCGTCTAACGAACGTCGTTTAAAAGTACATTTGGATTAACGATTTTTGAATTCCTACAAATGTTTCAATCATGAAGACTTCACTATTTGTGACATGTTATGTTTGAGAAGTGCCCTAATATTGGCCAAAAACCCATGCGAGAACTTTTAAAAAGAGGTAGGCGTCAATGCCAACATCCATTTCGAGATGTTGGTGTAGTTTAAAAATGTGTTTATTATTTTGAACATAGTTCTAGATGTAGATAGCTTCCCGGATCTACTGTCCTTAAAACAGTTTTCTCTCGACGGTTAACTAAGTATTCCACAGAGCCAGGAACATCGATCCCTAAACCAACCAAAATCTTCAACAATGCACGAACACAGCTTCTAGCTGGGCTGAACTTAACACATCAATCGCGAAGTTGTTCTGTTAAGCTTAACCCTGTAGTTTCACTACCGTCTTGCTGGCTATTATGTTCAGGCATGGGCATGGCAACATCTTTCAAAATTTCATCTACATCGTCTAACACATTATTTTCGCTTCTATCTTCACAAGACTAAACACTGTTTCAACAGTTAAATATTTGGGACTTTGGATGGACGGAGGATTAACCTGGAACACACATGTTAAGAATATAGTTGGTACTATTAACACTAGACTTAAGAAAATGGACTGTCTGCTTCGACCAACGGCAACGTTATCTTTAAAAAACAAAATACTTTTATATAAATCCCTTATAATTCCAATTTGGAGATATGGAGTTTCAGTCTTGGGCATTGCGGCTCGTACTCATATAAAAAAATCCAATCGTGTGAAAATAAGGCCATCAGAAGAATTGAGGATTTCCATTTGCTCGAATCGTGGATATTAGGAGGGATTTAGGAATCGCCACAATTATGTCTAAAATTAACGAAGTCTCTTTTAAACAAAATATCAGGCATGAAAATCACCCTAATGTATTAGCTAATGCTTTACATTTCTCATCAAGTCCTTCTCGTCGTCGCTTGAAAAGCGTGTTTTTGGACCAATTGCCTAAAAGGAGCATGTAGTAAAAATGTTATACAAGATTCCGTCGATTTCCGTGTCTAGGTGATTCTTACAGAAGTTTTTAAGTTCGGAAGAATGAAACTTCAGATAAATGAAAATGTCTAATAAAAAAAAAAAAGCATTTAAAATAAATAAATTCTAAATTAGAGACGGAACTTGCTACCTGCTCGGACACCACTTTGAAAAGAGGCGAGATTTTTTCAGCTCGCCTATGTCAAGTTCCTCAATAGGAATAGAAGCAGTGGATCAAGACGTTAGTATTACAGTTTGCAGTTATCCTATTGACGACATTTCTTGTAAGTATATATCAATGCCTAGCGTAAACAATGAAGTTGTCCTAGTTCTACTAATACATTCTGTGTCCGATTAAGTTAAACTTAATATAAAAGCGTAAAATATTTGTACTAACTTTACATGTACAAGTTATTTAAATCGTCCAGTCCAGTGTTCCTCTTCTGATATCCTTGGCCAGATCGATGGTTAGCTATGTAGATTATGATGGAATACTTTTAAGTGCTCGAATTGCTGGCCTTGTAGCTCAGCAATGTAATGAATAATAAATCAAGGGCTTTATCGGCAACGCCGGAGCAGTGTTTATTAACAAGCGTTTGCTTGTGCTTTACGAACAAAACTGATTATGACAATGAAATGAATAAAAGACTAAAGCTAAGTACATAAAAGGGAAATAGGAATCTAAACCTAAATACATAAAGATCACGCCATGGGCTGTTGATCTCGCGGAGCTGTCAGCATATTTTTGTTAGCGTTACAATATCTGCGATTGCGACATATAACGAATGCTGCCCATGTCCGCAATAGCATATTTTGCAGACGTTGCGTTTGGGCATTGCAACCGAAACCGTCGATGTTCTAACTGCGTGGGTTGCTCCAGACTTCACGCGAGGGTTGTTCGTTAACTTGTTGGGTAACTATTTTCCCCTTAAGTTTATTGCCGTCCTCGGTGATGCGCAACTCCTGGATGAATCTCTGAACCTTTATCGAGGTGTTCTTCCGAAACCAACATAGGCCAACTACGATGACGCTACAGAACAGGAGACTGAGATCTAATCAAATGGCGAACCAAATTTGGGGGATCCGTTGGATGACATGTCGTATTGTGGGGCCTCCATCTACACTAATGCTCGCAGGCTGGTTGATGATAATCATCCATTCGTCAATCCTTGTACCTGATTCGCCTGAGTGTAATCCGCGGGCGCATGTATCACGCTCGGCTAGCTTGCAAAATGTTGCGTGGTTAGTTGTGACGCAATCAGTGACAGATTTTACTCCGTCCTTGCATTCGGCTACTGTGTTATCGTGCATTTGTAGCACGGTGTTTTGATGTGCCACCGGGAAAATTATGATCTTTTTACAAAAAGTATTATTTTAGGGTATTCTATAATTATATGATGAGTGTTGTCCGATTAAATTATTTTAATTTTTGATATTGCCCTTAAACTAACTATGAAGACCTCTGTGAGCTGATCAGCGAAAATAGATTTTAAGTCTTTATGGTCGAAAATGGTTGGATTTATCTAATTCAGCAAGCGTGATTGTAAGCATAAGGTTTTGGATTTTTGTGATAAGCATTCTATTTCTTGATAAAAGTGTTTCATACAAATTTTGGGTGTCAATCATTTCGGACTTTTTTGCTTTGATAGCAAATTTATGCAGTGCGCAAAGCATGGAACGTGACGTTTTTGGAGAAGCTCACAAGCTTTTATTATGCTTCTCGCGTTGTCCGTCACTACTGCTGTCACTTTCGAAACCACTTGCCATTCTATCAAAACTTCACGCAGGGTCTGGCATATATTTTCCGCCGAATGATGAGTTTCATTAATCAATTTTCTTGTGGATAAAACTGCCGTGCGTAACATAAAGTCGTCAGTTATAAAATGACACGTTACTGTAAGGTAACTTTCGTTAGCACGCGACGTCTAACAATCGGTGGTAATGGCACAATGATCAATGCGATCAAGGACAAACCTCATCTTCTCTTTCATTTTTTGCATACAAATCTGTCATGCATGTATCCCGCAACTTTGATCTGGATGGCAATTCGTACCGTGGATCAAGAACATTAACAAAGTGCCGGAACCCTTTGTTTTCCACAACCGAAAATGGTCGCATGTCCGAACTTATATAACACATCAGCGCGCTGTCCAAATTTTTTTTCCTTTTTGAAGACGTCTCATATTTTCTATCAAAATATGGTGAAATTGATCCTGTCTGCTTGGGAAGCTCGCGTCCACCATTGCTTGCCGATCTTCACAAATATATATATATAAACATGTAAATATAATTTAATGCTAATATTACCATTGCCACTGACATCTCCCCAAAAACTTGTCCATTGCCTGCCCGCATCAATATCCTAAATAATATATATTTTTTAAGATTTGTTTTACTAAAAACGTAAAAATATTTCTTACCACCGCGTCTTCTGCTGAATTGAATGCTAGAGTCACTGTACACTATGAGGCATAATTATTTTGACAAAATATTTTTAAGTTTTATTTTTAAATGGCATATTCAAAAATCTAGTTAATTTTCGGATTATGTATTGACTTAATATAAACTCAAAAAATAGGCTAAGAAATATTCTATGTTTTAAACTTAAAAAATATCAATTAATTTTTGCTATAGAGTAGAGCGTAATTATTTTGACAAAGTTTATAATAGTGAGAAAGCAAGTTTAAACTAAACAAAAGTTATACAATCGGGTAGTATTTAATAAAACGTATATCACCTTTTAGCTTCAATGACTTTTTGGAGACGTCTTGGCACCGAATCAATCAAGTTTTTAAGAATTTCTGGAGATATCTCTTCCCATAGGGAAGTGAGCTCAAAATAGTTTCTTCTCGAGTTTTATGTAACGAAACTTGTCTTTTGCGTTTCACAAGAGACCAGACGTTTTCTATTATATTTAAATCTGGACTTTGAGGGGGCCAGTTTAAAACGTTAACTACAACAGCTTAAGCTGTAAACATTTAACAGAACTTTCATTATCATTTATTAAGCCAATATCTGTTAGTCTTAAGTTGATCATCAAGAAAGCAAGTTGTCGTGAATATAAATCTCGCTTCGTCTTTTTTTGCATCAACGTTACCGTTAGAGTGTGTCGCTTCGTCTTTTGCATCAACGTTACCGTTAGAGTGTGTCGCGGTATCTATTTGATTCATTTACACAACAAATATCTAATTATATACATATGTATGTGCATACACATAATTTCAAACGAGTGTGTACTTGTATGTATAACATGTAAATGCGAATAAGCGGAACATGTGTATGTGTGTGAACATAGTGCGAATGGTAGAGATGCGGCGCGATGTGAAATCGTTGCGTGAGGGTCGTAGGTTCGAATGCTGGCAATGAGAATTGCTAATTTAATTTTTTTAAAACCCGTACTCTAAAAAGAGTAGAGGGAGTAGAGTAGTGATGCAAACCAACATTTTACAAGTCCGCGTAGTTCGCCGGATAGAGTCCAGTCAACTTAATCATACATATATCATATATTCTACACTTACATTAAATACTATTTTAAATTATAATAAACCTAATTTATACATAAAACTTATTTCCACAAATGGTTTAAAAGATTAAAGCATATGCAAAATGTAAAACATTT
>JAECXC010000483.1:0-50938 GCA_018152125.1 Drosophila dunni | reverse complement strand
TGTTAGAGAACTCACGAGAGACACGTAGTGGTCTCCGTTATTGAACACTAAAAAGAACTAGTTATTAAGTTGAGGCAGATGAACAAAATGAATGAACGAAGTAGTCGATGCCAAGATCTCGTTGAAGACACACGCAGAAGCAAGTCGTGAAAACTTACACACATAAGCTAAAACTCTGTTAATTATTTAAAGTTAAAATATAATACCAATAAACTACATATAATAATATAAACTATAGTGGTTACTGATAGTTATCACATCACTGCGGATTATCGGGACCCACAAATTTTTGGGGGCTCAACCGAGATTGAATTTCACAATTTTGGAAATTCGGCCTTAAATAAAAGAACATTGAATAAAAAGAATAATTGGTGTGTGTGTGAACGTACGAATTGCTTGTTGTCGTGTTGTGTGTGTTGTCGGCAATTAAAGAGCCTAAGAACAGAAACTTGCAAGGCGCCAGACGAGTGCCGAGAATTTACGGTGGTTGCAGATTTTACGCAGCAGAAAGTCAGAAACTCATAGCGGCTAGAGCTTAGCGTCGAAGAAGAGGAAGACGAGAGAAGCAGAAGCAGAGAAAGAAGACGTGCGTGCAACAAGAGAGGCACGGAGAAAAAAAAACCCAACGAGTGAACGAGAGCTGAAAGCCGAGTAAAGCAACGGGATCATATGCGAAATCAGAAAAGAAGACGTGCGTGCACAGACGAGAGAGCAAATAGCTGGTGGCGAGTTTGTGAGACAAGTTCGGTGCGACGACGAAAATTATTCTGGATGGGGATGTGTGAGTTGCAGAGAATCGAAAGAAGCTGAGTAATCGTTGTAAAAGAAAAATTTTGTATGAATAACATTGAAGTGACTGTTAACAGTTTGAAAATCGTAACGTAAAGTTTGAGAGTCACTGTTTATGATTGAATTTGTTGCAAAAGCGAAATTACACTAACGATTTGTAAAATCTTTGTATATATTTAAATTTACATATTTAATTTTAAAAGTTTTGATACATTTAAACAGGAAAATTGTAAAGATGAATAGAAACGAGATTTTGGCATTGATAGTGACCGATTTGCGGAAAAAATTAATGGAACTTGGAATTCAATCAAGCGGAAGAAAAGTGGAGTTACAAAATCGATTGCTTGCTCACTATGGTTTGGAAAACGAAGGGGAAAATGATCAGGACAGTGTTCATGAGGAAAATGAAGTAACTTTTGTATCAGTTTCAGAAAATACATCAGGTGAGAATAATACTAGAGAACATGGGGAGAATGAAGCTCAAAGCAGACAACAACAATTCGGTAGTAGACAGATGGAAAATCCGACGTTCGTTAAATCATGGTTTACATTAAAAGATGTAGAAGGTAGTGTTTCGCAGTTTGATGGTTCAAATGCGTTGGATGTTAATTATTGGATAGAAGAACTTGAGGAATGCGCGTTGACAGTAGAATGGACTCAGTTACAGATATTCGTGTATGCAAAGCAGTTGCTGAAGGGTGCCGCAAAATTATTTGTACGCAGCCAGCGTAATATTCGTGATTGGAGTGCATTGAAAGTTGCACTAGTCAATGAGTTTGGTGTCAAAGTATCGTCAGCGGAAATACATCGTAGACTTGGTAGGCGTCACCAGAACAAAAATGAAACATTGCAGGAATATTTGTACGCTCTAATGGAGATTGCAAAACCAATAGACTTGGAAGATGAGAGTCTACTAGAATATTTTGTGAATGGTGTACCAGATTCTAGATCGAATAAAGCACTACTTTATCAAGCCAGGACAATAAGTCAGCTTAAGATAAAGATGGAGGCATACCAGAAGATGAGAGGACCGATAAAGCCGTTCAATAAGATAGGTTCACAGTCAAACGTAGATGAGAATGACAACAATAAGACATCGGGAAGAAATAAAAAATGCTATAAGTGTGGAAATGAGAATCACATTCAAAAGGATTGTCCGAAAAAGGAGTTTGTATGTTTTAAGTGTAATCAACCAGGACATAGAGCTAATCAGTGCAGAGTTGAAGTTCAAGTGAAGCAAGAAAAGCAGACAAACGTAGTTCAGGATGTGGTAACAAAACCATCAAGTAAAGTCATCAATTCTGAATTAGAGTTGAAGGTTGTTAAGCACGCTAAAGTTTATTTCAAAGGACTTGTTGACACGGGATCAGATCTTTGTTTGATGCGCAGAAGTATTTTCAAAAGGTTAGGCATTAACAAACTAACAGGTGTCGAAAAATGTTTGACAGGTATTGGTGAAAGTCAGATTGTAACTTTTGGCAGTGTAACAGTTCCTGTGCAGATCGACGAAATCAACCTGTTGATTGAGTTTCATATCGTCTCTGATGAAGACATCGCATTTGAAGCAATTTTGGGCAGGACTATTTTAAAAGACGTTAATTTGAGAGTTACTGAAGTTGGCACAGAGTTTACTCGCAAGCTTCCAGATGTACAAGAGAGTAGTAGCTCTGATACATTGAAAAGTCAAGAGCAGTTGACAGAATTGTTTGAAGAATTTGGAAACTTGTGCATGATGAGTACTGAAGGGAAAGAAGTTATTGTAGATTTGTCACACTTGAGTAAAGAAGAGTCAATCAAAACAAAAACTTTGATAGATTCGTACAAGCCACAACGAAATGTGAACAGCAAAGTAGAAATGACGATTGTGGTGAAAGATGACTTGCCAGTTTTTCAACATCCGCGACGATTGTCTTATAGTGAGCAGAGTGTGGTAGATTCTCAGATCCAAGAGTGGATAGCTGAAGGAATCATAAAACCAAGTACCTCTGAATATGCTTCGCCAATAGTGTTGGTGACGAAGAAAAATGGTACCAAACGGCTATGCTGTGACTATCGAAAGTTAAACGAAAAGATAGTAAGGGATAATTTTCCAATGGTACAGATGGACAGCGTGATCGAAAAGTTGCAAGGAGCAATGGTGTTCACTACTTTGGATTTGACGAATGGTTACTTTCATGTACCTGTTGCAGAAAAGTCACAAAAGTATACAGCATTTGTAACGCAGAATGGACAGTATGAGTTTAGATTTGTACCATTTGGTATATCTAACTCGCCGGCTGTATTTATGCGTTTTATAATGTCTGTCATGCGTGAGGTGATACAGAAAGGTGATGCTGTAGTGTACATGGATGACATCATAATCCCAAGCATTGATGTTGAAGAGGGATTCGGCAAATTAAAGAGAGTATTGGAGGTTGCAGAGAGAAATGGCCTAAGAATTAATTGGAATAAATGCCAGGTTTTACAGAAAAAAGTTGAATTCTTGGGGTACATTGTGGAAAATGGTACGATTAGACCTAGCGAAAATAAAAGTGAAGCCGTAGCCAATTTTCCGACACCTCAGGATAAGAAAGCAGTTCAACGTTTTCTCGGGTTGACATCGTATTTTAGAAGATTCATTGACGGATATGCAGTAGTCGCCAAACCATTGTCTGATTTGTTACGAAAAGATTCTGAGTTCGAATTCAAAGAGTTGCAAGAGGTGGCGTTCAACCAGTTGAAAGCAGAGTTGATGAAGAAACCAGTGTTGCATCTTTATAATCCACAGGCTGAGACAGAAATTCATACGGATGCGTCAAAGTATGGATTTGGAGCTGTTTTGCTACAAAAAGATTCAGTTGATGGGATGTTACACCCTGTAATGTACATGAGTAAGAAAACAAAGCTATGTGAGGAGAAGTACCACTCATACGAACTGGAAGTATTAGCAGTGATAGGAGCATTAACAAAGTGGCGAATATATGTCTTGGGAATAAAGTTCAAGATCATCACAGATTGTAACGCCTTTGCTATGACCATGAAGAAGAAGGAAGTGCCATTAAGAGTTGCTAGATGGGCCATGTATCTTCAGGATTTTGATTATGAAATAGAGCACAGGTCTGGCACAAAAATGAGGCACGTAGATGCGTTAAGCAGAGTTGCATGTTACTTGATAACGGACAGAATGGTACATAGATTGAGAGAGGCCCAGATGTCCGATGATTGGACAAAAGCAGTAAAGAAAATAGTCGAGAGTGGGATATATGAAGATTTTTATATATCAAATGAGATTCTATTCAAAGACCCTGCTCGAGAACTGATAGTGGTGCCGTCTCTAATGGAAACAGAAATCATCAAGATTGCGCACAGGCAGGGACATTTTTCAGCAAAGAAGACTCAAGATTTGGTGGAGAAGTCTTATTTCATACCAAAGCTGGCAGAAAAGGTGGTGAAAGTTGTGAGTAACTGTGTCGAGTGCATTTTAGTAAATGCAAAGATGGGAAGGCAGGAAGATTATTTATCGCCAATAGATAAAGGTGATAAGCCGCTTACCACGTATGACATCGATCATGTTGGACCAATGGAGATCACGAAGAAACGATATAATCACATCTTAGTAATCGTTGATGCTTTTTCAAAATATGTTTGGCTTTATCCAACTCGTAGTACAGGAGTGGAAGAAGTGATTAGTTGTTTGGAGAGACAGGCTGTTAATTTTGGAAACCCTTGCAGGATTGTGTCAGATAGAGGTACTGCGTTTACAGCAAACTTGTTTAAAGAATACTGTGAACAACGGAAGATACAGCATTGTTTGATAACGACAGGTGTGCCACGCGGCAACGGACAGGTGGAGCGAATGCATAGAATTGTTGTACCGATGTTGTCGAAACTTAGCATTGAGAATCCAGGGATGTGGTATAAGCATGTAGGCATCGTGCAACAAGCGATAAATAATATTGAACCGAGGAGTACAAAGGTAGCTCCATTTAAAATATTAACCGGAATCGACATGCGTTGTACTAATGACATTAAACTCAAAGACTTGGTGCAGCAATCACTGCTAGACGAGTTAAATGATGAACGAGATATATTACGTTCAGAAGCTCGTAAGAATATTAGAGCACTGCAAGAAGAAAACCAGCGTTCATTTAATAAGAAAAGAAAGATAGAAAAGGAGTATAAAGTTAATGATTTAGTAGCTATTAAGCGTACTCAGTACGGGGTGGGATTAAAACTAAAAGGAAAGTATCTGGGACCTTATAAAGTTACCAAAGTTCTTGAACACGGACGTTATAATGTAGAGAAAGTGGGAGAAGGAGAAGGTCCATATAAGACGTCCACGGTGGCAGAGTTTATGAGTATATTTGGATTTGAATCTGAACCAGAAGAGCAAGTGTTAGAGAACTCACGAGAGACACGTAGTGGTCTCCGTTATTGAACACTAAAAAGAACTAGTTATTAAGTTGAGGCAGATGAACCAAATGAATGAACGAAGTAGTCGATGCCAAGATCTTGTTGAAGACACACGCAGAAGCAAGTCGTGAAAACTTACACACATAAGCTAAAACTCTGTTAATTATTTAAAGTTAAAATATAATACCAATAAACTACATATAATAATATAAACTATAGTGGTTACTGATAGTTATCACATCACTGCGGATTATCGGGACCCACATTTTTTATCAACAAAAAAACCATTCTAAATTTTTTCGTCTTTCCTTCTTTTTTTTTTTTTTTTTTTTTTTTTTTTTTTATATTTTTTTTAATAATTTTTGAAAATTATTTTTATTTTTTTTTTTTTTTTTTTTTTAAATTTTTTATAAAAATTAGTAATATTATAATAATAATATAATATACTTTCAATAGAAAAATAAGAAAAAAAATAAAAATTAAAAAAATTTTTATAATTTTTTTTGTTTTTTTTTGACTTTTTTAAAAAAATTAAAAAAATATTATTTTTTTTTTTTTCCCCTTTTTTTTTTTAATTTTTTTCAAAATTAGCCAAATTTATATATTATTTTTTTTTTTAAAATTAGTTTTAAATTGTTTATTTTAAAATTTTTTGGGGTTTTTATTTTTTTTTTAAAAAATTATTCAAAAAGTTTTTTTCTCTTTTCCCCCCTCTGTTGACCAAATTTCAAATCGGACTACTATATCATATAACTAGCATAGAAATAATTGGTTAAAAAAACCAAATTAATGCAATATTCATGACTGCAAGGGTATTTAATCTTCGGCGAGCCGAAGATAACCGTTTTTTCTTGTTTTTGTTTACAGTATTCCCTGCCTAGTTTTTCCGTATGGTTTTTCAAGCCATACTTTAATCAGGCAACTTTTGTGTCGCTCAATTTTACAATGATATTAAACTAGATTTTATGCATCGCAGTGCATTTAAAAAAAAAAAAATTTATCGTTGTGCGCCTTTGGAAGCGCTGGAACGCCAAACGTGACCGGTGCTGGCTGCACAGGTATTTTCTTCTCTGTTGGGGCACCGGTGCTGGCTGCACAGGTGTAATTGCAAAATGGTGAATCCAGTGGTCCCTCGCAGTCCTTCGGGCACGATTTCGTCAACTTGGGTAGCTCCTTTGCTGGCGGTGGATCTTCAGTTAGTTTTATTTTTGAAATATTGTGTATCACAGTGTAGTTGGCTGTGTTGGTGGGTGTGGCTTGGGTTTTTCGGGAATCTAGTTGTTCCCTAATAAACTCAACTTCAGCATGTAAATGTACTGAGTTGTTCCAATCTATTTCGCTATTGTTTAGCAATGATAGCAGATAAGCCTTTCTGGCTTTCAACCTTTTTACCACACCCCCGCGTTTACACATACCACACTACTCACTGCGATATTTTTGATTCAGGTTCCACTTTTGTGTTCCAGGCTTGGCGTATTCGATTGGTGGTATTGGTGGTCAAACGCTTGTCGCGTTCATGAGATGAAGTATGTTCATGAAGTATGTTGAGCTTGAGTCCCTTGCCCTTTGATGGAGAGTTTTCAGTCTTGTTGGCCTTGTCGATTACGTGATCTCTGTCACGGTCGCCATGTGTTATGATCCAAGTCGTTTTATTGAATGACTTTAGTTCTCTTAGGCTAAAGGCTTGCTAGCTGTCGGCGCAGCGGCAGAGCAGCCGTTTTATATAAACAATATTTAAAATTATATATAAACATTATATATTAACAAGGCGGGCAGAGAGTGTGAGTTATGCATGCACATATATATATTAGCGGTCAGTATGGGAAACATGCTGACTCGGCTCTAAGCGATGAATGCAATGAGTGCATATCATATTACGTTTGGACTTGTCTGTCGCTGAGTGACAAAGTCAATGCCCTATGCATATTCGGCTAACAGAGTGTTGCCGCTCAATATTTATGTTGAGTAATAAGAACTCATATGTGCATACACTACATCTCCCTCCTTTTGAAAAATAACGTAATTTTATGAAGTTATTTGAATTCTTATTATCTATAAATTTAAGAAATTTTATTTATTTTTTTTTTTTGTTTATTTTTTGTTTTTTTTTTTTTTTTTTTTTTTATTTATATGATGTTGAAATTAGTATGTGCATACACTACAGTAGCACGCGTACCTCTTTCGTTTGTGTTTTTGTCTGTGCCTATTCCCTTTGTATTTATAGTGTTAATGTGTGTAAACACAAGTGTATAATTGCATATGCGTGATGATTTTTGTAATCGTTTTACCCGCCGCGACGCGTCGCTTTTCTGATTTCATTGTGCTGTGGGACGTGATCTTAAAGGAAATATTTGGTATGTATAAATAATCTAAATTTTATTTTTAATGACAAAAAATGAATAATGTTTATTTAACAGATGCTATTAAAACAGAAGGCTGGACCAACAAACCTATAACAAATATGTATAAGGAACAGCTTTCTCGTTCAGAAAGGTTGGCTGCCGAAGCAGAAATTTGATAATTAAACTAAAATTAAGAATGTAGATATAAATATGTAAATATAGAATAAGTGAACATAGATTTTAAGCATGTTACATAATATAATTATTTAAATTTAATAAAAAAAAATCCTACATTACTGAAGGGTTTAAATATTTCAATTAGTAATCAATTATTTCAGCAATAATTTTACAAAGAAGTAAACCATTTTATATGGTCGTTAAATGGGTTGCAGGTATATTGCGTTTTAATGTACGCACATTACTAACCCATAAGCGATTTTGAAATTGTAAGCTGCGTTTTCTTGAGGTTGCGGAATTCCTGCTTTACAATATTTAAAAAGTATATGCATACGTAATGGAGAACCGAAGTTTAAACTTCGTCGCCGCAATACTTTCTGGTTTACAAAATTCTATGTTTTCGTGCACTCGGTAGAAAACGCGGCCATTCTTTAAGTAATGGATCTTGTATTGGGTTATTGAATGCACACAGGCGACTCGTGATGCAGGAATAATCGATGTAATAATGGAAGTTTCCGCCACTGGGACTTGTGTCTGGGACAGCTTTAACCTCACAGTATCGATATACACTCGCTTCAAGTCGATCAGATTGTCTCTGTTCTATCAATGATCATATCGGGCTTTTGATAAGCATTTTCTTGCACCGCCCTTATGCCACCAAACCAAACAACGTCCTAGTACCAAAAGACCACTTTTCTTTAATCCAATTTCCCCAGTAAAAAGCATATCGAAGAAGGAGTGGGCTCCCAAAATCTAATCTATTAGATAAATAATAATGATCCTGGTGTAAACAATCCACCAATCAAACGCTCTAGAATCTGGAATGTTTGCAACAAGAATATTGCAATCAATTAGCTTCTTACCATCAAAGAGAAGGATACTCACAAAGTTGAGACTATTCAGAATCACAAATACCCGATGCCGAACACGAAACTTAACAGTGTAACGAGATACAATCTAAAAATTTTCAGCAACTACCCTCGGACACCAACAATTCATAAACTTGACCCATAAGGGAAAGAATTTAAAATGCCTAATAGATACCGGTTCTACAGTTAAAATGGTGACATCCAATATTTTCAATCTACAAGTTTTAGATACTGAATGACTAATTCAACCAAGTAACGGGTCATTAACAATTACAAACAAGTAAGAAAGGCTATAGTCGATCGAGGCGACTGTAAAAGACCCCGAACTCCCATAGTAATGCGAATTTGTATTTAATTTGAATTAAAATTTTATAACTAAATTTAAAAAAATAAAAATTAAAATTTTGTATGTAAATTTTGAACTGGTTTACAAAAAACAAGAATCTTTTTTTTTTTTGATGCCACGCCCCTTTTTGCCCACAATAAGCAAAAAACTAGACACATCTCGGAAAAATCGTTGCTTTTGGCGAATATCTCAGTAACCATGGCAACTGGGATCACATGTTCTGGTATGCATGAAAGAAAAATACAGTCGAGCACGAGTAAAATACTCTCTGCATTTTTTTTCCCGGTTAAATTATTAAAATCGGTATCAAGATAGTACAATGGGTAGTATTTGCATTAAAACACATTGAAACAAAAACAATCTAAACATAATCACACATACATCTGTTTGTTTGTATGCGAATACACATACGTTTGACATTATGTGTGTTCATACATGTACATATGTATGTGTGTATTCGGCGTGACCAGCGACTGCGGCCAGTGCTGTCGCCACACAAGCAGCGAAACGGTTCTGTCTCGCTTGCACTCATTAGTGATATTGCGTTCAATTATAAATATTGTAACGCTTCTAGTTTTCTTGTTTGTAGTCCGATTTAGTGCAACTTTCAGGAATAGTTTGATGTAGTTAGCCTCCATTCGAATTATACAATTACTATGCTGTACTACATGAACAAATGCGTTAAAAATTGAGAATTATTTGTATGTATTGTGGGAAAAAGGGGCGTGGCAGTCCAAAATTTTAAATGCCAATGCATTTGCGCTATCGCTAGGAACCTCCATACCATAATTGGTGATCCTAGGTGCCATGGTTACTGAGATATTCGCCGAAAACACCGATTTTTTCCGAGGTGTGTCTAGTTTTTTGCTCATTGTGGGCGCATGGGGCGTGGCATCGAAAAAAAAAAGATTCTTGTATTAACTGCCAGTTACATACTTTGCACAAACCCAATATACTCTTGCACAAACCTAATATACTCTTGCAGAGAGTATAAAAATTGGTGGTAATGGTCTAATATATATGGGCATCATCGCCAAAATTAACGAAAAAAAATCCTCCATGGACCGCGATATTTGCAGACGAATGTCATCAAAAACCTTTGGCGGTCTCTTAGGGTTCTTTTTTATTCGCGGTTTAAAAATTCTTGAAAATCCGAGTTTTTTAATCTAGTTACCTTTTGAAATTATGTCATAATAATCTTTTAAATCAAGTACTCTTTGAATTGTTTGTCAAAAATCAGATTATTAATCTAGTATTCATGAAGGCAAGACGAATCGGGAGTTGAATTCGTTTAAACTCAAAGGACATATCTGTTGGGATCATCGGAAGCCTTGGAATTAGAACTTGATCTTTAAATTTTCCTTTGAGTATCGACGCGTGAATCACATTGCTCATCAGTTTTCTTATCACCAAACGCGTTCCATTGCACTGTTTTGGTTGGTTTAATTTTCTAAGCATGATAACTACCGAGCCAACCTTCAGTTGCAAATTGTGCGGTGGTAAACCAGGCATATCCAAGGAGTTCAAAAATTAAATTGGATAATTAGTGGCTTCTTCTTCGTTTGTTACACACTCGATAGATTTTAATGAATACATAGTATTTTTGTGGTTAACAATGATATCCGGAAATACTTTGTTGATAAGCTAATCTTTTGATAAGACGACATTGCAAAAATTTGGAGGAAATGAAATCAAACCGTTCGATTAGTCAACAGGAACACGGCCATTACCGATATTTAGCAATTGCTTCGAGAAATCATCAGCAAATAGATCGTTCAACAATGCAACTCTCATATTTACTGACAGGCGTTTCTTCGGAAAACTTTAATGCACCACAATACTCGCAAACAACGTCCATTTGCCCAATGCAAACGCTAGGATGCAAGCTGCAATCATTGCTGCAATCGTATCGAAACGCTGCTCGATTCAAATCAGCTAAATATCTTATTCTACGTCGCAAATTATCTATTTGTTGCCTTCTGTTGTTCGCTCGACGATTCTGCATTGCCAACCGAGATGTTTCACGGGCTGCTTCACTTTGCTTTCGTGATTGAGAAGCACGAAGTCGAGCCATACTATCGCCGCGCTGTTCACGTGCAATTTCTTGTTCTTCTTCAGTCCTTTCATTTGCAGTATTTTGTATTCTTCTTGCATTACGGCTTTGTCGGGAAAGATTTGATCGTCTTGGTCGCGGCATTATTAATTGAACTTCACTTCACTACAATCCACTTGATAATTATTTATTTAATAGAAATAGTTTTAATATTGATTTCTTACAAATATCAAATTGTCATCCATACGTCATTATATAGCTGTCATTTTACGTCAATTACATAGCTGTCATTTGCGTTTTGTTATTCCAAGTCTGATTCTTTTTTGTTATACCATGTTTTATAGTGACTGACGTTTCATATCAAGTCACACGGGAACGCTGTCGAACGGGATAGGTCCATCTCCTGGCTCTAAGCTACCTCCCTACCAATTTTCAGCCAAATCTGTTCTGCCGTTCTTGAGTTATTAGTGGCGCTGAAGTCGCACAGGCAGAGAAAACATTCGAACACATGTTTGTGCGTGTCTGTCTCGCTCTTGCGCAGTGGACAATATTGCAGCAAAATTACATAAACTTTGTAACGTGATAACTTTCATGTTAATTAACGGATTTTAATGCCACGTTCAAAGATTTCACTTCGCACAGCACAGGCACCACTAATAACAGCAGCGAAAACGGTTCTGTCTCGCTTGCACTCATTAGTGATATTGCGTTCAATTATCAATATTGTAACGCTTCTAGTTTTCTTGTTTGTAGTCCGATTTAGTGCACCTTTCAGGAATAGTTTGATGTAGTTAGCCTCCATTCGAATTATACAATTACTATGCTGTACTACATGAACAAATGCGTTAAAAATTGAGAATTATTTGTATGTATTGTGGGAAAAAGGGGCGTGGCAGTCCAAAATTTTAAATTCCAATGCATTTGCGCTATCGCTAGGAACCTCCATACCATAATTGGTGATCCTAGGTGCCATGGTTACTGAGATATTCGCCGAAAACAACGCTTTTTTCCGAGGTGTGTCTAGTTTTTTGCTCATTGTGGGCGCATGGGGCGTGGCATCGAAAAAAAAAAGATTCTTGTATTAACTGCCAGTTACATACTTTGCACAAACCCAATATACTCTTGCACAAACCCAATATACTCTTGCAGAGAGTATAAAAATTGGTGGTAATGGTCTAATATATGGGCATCATCGCCAAAGTTAACGAAAAAAAAAATCCTCCATGGACCGCGATATTTGCAGACGAATGTCATCAAAAACTTATGGCGGTCTCTTAGGGTTCTTTTTTAATCGCGGTTTAAAAATTCTTGAAAATCCGAGTTTTTTAATCTAGTTACCTTTTGAAATTATGTCATAATAATCTTTTAAATCAAGTTCTCTTTAAATTGTTTGTCAAAAATCAGATTATTAATCTAGTATTCATGAAGGCAAGACGAATCGGGAGTTGAATTCGTTTAAACTCAAAGGACATATCTGTTGGGATCATCGGAAGCCTTGGAATTAGAACTTGATCTTTAAATTTTCCTTTGAGTATCGACGCGTGAATCACATTGCTCATCAGTTTTCTTATCACCAAACGCGTTCCATTGCACTGTTTTGGTTGGTTTAATTTTCTAAGCAAGATAACTACCGAGCCAACCTTCAGTTGTAAATTGTGCGGTGGTAAACCAGGCATATCCAAGAGTTCAAAAATTAAATTGGATAATTAGTGGCTTCTTCTTCGTTTGTTACACAGTCGATAGATTTGAATGAATACATAGTATTTTTGTGGTTAGCAATGATATCCGGAAATACTTTGTTGATAAGCTAATCTTTTGATAAGACGACATTGCAAAAATTTGGAGGAAATGAAATCAAACCGTTCGATTAGTCAACAGGAACACGGCCATTACCGATATTTAGCAATTGCTTCGAGAAATCATCAGCAAATAGATCGTTCAACAATGCAACTCTCATATTTACTGACAGGCGTTTCTTCGGAAAACTTTAATGCACCACAATACTCGCAAACAACGTCCATTTGCCCAATGCAAACGCTAGGATGCAAGCTGCAATCATTGCTGCAATCGTATCGAAACGCTGCTCGATTCAAATCAGCTAAATATCTTATTCTACGTCGCAAATTATCTATTTGTTGCCTTCTGTTGTTCGCTCGACGATTCTGCATTGCCAACCGAGATGTTTCACGGGCTGCTTCACTTTGCTTTCGTGATTGAGAAGCACGAAGTCGAGCCATACTATCGCCGCGCTGTTCACGTGCAATTTCTTGTTCTTCAGTCCTTTCATTTGCAGTATTTTGTATTCTTCTTGCATTACGGCTTTGTCGGGAAAGATTTCATCGTCTTGGTCGCGGCATTATTAGTTGAACTTCACTTCACTACAATCCACTTGATAATTATTTATTTAATAGAAATAGTTTTAATATTGATTTCTTACAAATATCAAATTGTCATCCTTACGTCATTATATAGCTGTCATTTTACGTCAATTACATAGCTGTCATTTGCGTTTTGTTATTCCAAGTCTGATTCTTTTTTTGTTATACCATGTTTTATAGTGACTGACGTTTCATATCAAGTCACACGGGAACGCTGTCGAACGGGATAGGTCCATCTCCTGGCTCTAAGCTACCTCCCTACCAATTTTCAGCCAAATCTGTTCTGCCGTTCTTGAGTTATTAGTGGCGCTGAAGTCGCACAGGCAGAGAAAACATTCGAACACATGTTTGTGCGTTTCTGTCTCGCTCTTGCGCAGTGGACAATATTGCAGCTAAATTACATAAACTTTGTAACGTGATAACTTTCATGTTAATTAACGGATTTTAATGCCACGTTAAGGATAGTTTGATATGATATTCCTCTAAACGAATGTTTAATTACAAACACTGTACTATTTGATTAAATGACTTAAAACCGTCGTTGAAGTTTAAAAGTTTTTTAGTACTTATGAGAAAAGGGGGAGTGGCAGTTGAAAATTTTGAATGTCATTACATTAGGGGTGTCTCTAGGAACCTGCGTAACGGAATTGGAGTTCCTAAGTATCATAGTTACTGAGATATTCGCTAAAACATAAATTTTTTGAGGTGTTTTTAGTTTTTTGCTCATTGCGGGGCGGTAAGGGGCAAGGTAACAATTTTAAATAAACTTGATCTGCCTGACATAATAACGGACATTCATGCTAAATTTGGTGCTTCTAGCTTTTGTAGTTTAAAAGATTAAGGTGTTCATACGGACAGACGGACAGACAGACAGACAGACAGACGGACAGACGCACATGGCTATATAAAACATGTATACTTTATGGGGTCTGCCACGCCTACTTCTACCTATTACGCACATTTTGCTTCTGACAAACTTAATAGACCACTCTACTCTTTTTTAGAGTACGGGGTCTAAAAACTCTCATATCGTGGAGACATTTTTCCCAAATATGCCCTTTTTCTTCACAGTTCCAGCAGATGAAGTTAGCATGGGCTTTCTGTATATCGGCAATTTCAGATTCAATTAAATATGAATAATCCTCTAAATTTACTTCGGGACCAGAGTTTTCTGACTCCCATACTTGTCGATGAAGAGCGACAGGCATTACACGAGAAAAAGTTTCTTGACGACAATTTAAATCTTTTGTTAAGTTTTCGCTGATTTGAACCAATCGGCGTAACTGACCAATAGAACCGATAGATTGGTAGAGCAAATGGTGACGCACTTCGGGTAACATGTTGTTTTGTAAAATCTCGACTAGTTCTCCTTCATAAATTTTAAGACCATACGTGTCAATCGAGAATGCTACCGAGTCATGTACAAAAGTTTCTCCCAGTTTTTGCATTCTTGCTCAGACTAGTTCTTTACTCATAAACTTGGAACGATAGTCCTTATATTTCTGATGAAGAGCATCACAAAATTCTGACTAAACAATATGATCAACTTGCTTGTGAAACCACCAAAACCTATCTCGCGCTTTACCAATAAACAAGATATGCCAACGCTTACAAAGGCCCATAAAATCGCTGTCAAGTTTCCTCAGTTAGAACTTTGACCCGATAAACAAATTCATCAACTCCAAGTCGTTAGGGAGATCCATCAAAGGTTAAATTCCACTTTTGGATTACATCAGCCGTTTTTTGGTTGTGAATCGTCGAACTACTGGGTGAATACGCAACGGGATTTGGGGCGATAGAGAGTTGTTCATTTATTGTAGGTCGAGAATTAATTTGCGATTTACCATATAACCCATGCGACTGTGTGTTCGATCATTTGTTGAATAGCACTACCTTTCATTGTCCTTTCAGCGTGATTAGGAACGATAACGTGAGGATTTTGATTCAAGGATTTGGCTGAATTTCGGGTAACCATTCTTGAACTCGATGGAGCTGCTGATGCAGAGGTTTGCTTTGGAGCCGGCGAGCAGTTGTCGATAACCAGTTTTATATTTGCTGGATTTATTTTAACAGCTTCTTTACTTGACGGGCTCAATTCAACTAAGTCGACCTCTAGCTCGCTTGGTACCTGTCCATGTGGCATTATCCTTAAACTCTCGTGAGGAGACTTATACTGTCTATTACTTTTCATTGATTTCAAACTGTACCGATCACCTTACAAAACCTCAATAATTTTAAAATGTCAATAATTTTAAATGCCATAGTTGATTGCTAGACTCCACTACCGTTAGAAGAATTTTCAGAGTACTCGTTACTCGATCCACCTGCCCATTAGCACGACTAGCACCAGTTACTATCAAATGAAGGTGAATTTTCTGCGACGAACAAAACTCCACAAATTTCATTCCAGTAAAGCTTCTACCCTGATCAGCCACTATGCGGGTTGGAACACCAAATTGTGAAATTGAAGCTTTAAGAGCATTGATACAACTGTTTGCATCAAGCGTGAATGTGTGATATAAATATACGAATTTCGTAAAGCCATCCATCCATCCCTTCCGATCATTCTTGACAGTTAGTTTACCCGAAATGCCTACATGTATCGTGTGCCAGGGAATACTGATTTTCGGAATCGGACGCAGTTCCGCCTGAGTTCTTCCAGACGAAGATTTTGACACTTTACATGTTAAACAATTCTCTACAAACTTACGAACATATTTTGACATTCCTTCAAACCAATAATAATCATATACCTTATCGAGCGTTTTCTCCCAACCCAAATGCATATTTGATTTATATTCTTGTTTAATGACAGATCATCTATTTGCGCAAGGCACCACTGGCAAACAACGTGTCTTGGAGTTTCTCTGAATTTTTCTATATAATATGATTGCTATCAACTCATAAGTTGTAGCCAATTGAACTGGGAGTTCATCTTTATCTTGTCTTTATCTCTCTGTTGTTCGGCGAAAAGCCAACTTTCAGTAATTTCTGCTGATTCGACACATTTTTCAGGAAGTTTACATTGATTAACATTATTCTTGACGGGTACAGGATTTCTAGAAAGAAAATCTACATGCGATACTGCGATACTCGATACTGTATATCAAAGTCAAATGATGACGAAATAATGACGAAAGTGTTTCATGTCATTGACTACCGCAAAAGTTTCCAATTCATTGGAGATATATTTAGCCTCACATGCACTAGTTGTTTTACTGAAATACTCCACTTAAGGCTTATTATCAATTCCATGAAGTAATATGGATCCATAGCCAATTGCACTTTTATCAGTGTGCAAGTCAATCGGATACTGAGGATCAAAAATAGTCAAGACTGGTTTGCTAGTTAAAATTTCTTTATATGCCGGCCTCGTGTTCGTTATTCTAACTGAATTTATTATTTTCGTTAAGTTACGAACACTGTACTGTTTGGTTAAATGCCTTAAAAACGACATTGAAGTTTAAAAGTTTTTTAGCTCTTATGAGAAAAAACGGCGTGACAGCTCAAAATTTTGAATGGCATTGCATTAAGGCTGTCTCTGGAACCTGCGTAACGGAATTGGTGTTCCTAAGTATCACAGTTACTGAGATATTCGCAAAAACATAAATTTTTTGAGGTGTTTTTAGTTTTTTTCGCATTGCGGGGCGGTAAGGGGCGTGGTAATAATTTTAAATAAACTTGATCTGCCTGACATAATAACGGACTTTCATGCTAAATTTGGTGCTTCTAGCTTTTGTAGTTTAAAAGATTAAGGTGTTCATACGGACAGACGGACAGACAGACAGACAGACAGACGGACAGACGGACATGGCTATATAAAACATGTATACTTTATGGGGTCTGCCACGCCTACTTCTACCTATTATGCACATTTTGCTTCTGACAAACTTAATAGACCACTCTACTCTTTTTTAGAGTACGGGGTCTAAAAACTCTCATATCGTGGAGACATTTTTCCCAAATATGCCCTTTTTCTTCACAGTTCCAGCAGATGAAGTTAGCATGGGCTTTCTGTATATCGGCAATTTCAGATTCAAATAAATATGAATAATCCTCTAAATTTACTTCGGGACCAGAGTTTTCTGACTCCCATACTTGTCGACGAAGAGCGACAGGCATTACACGAGAAAAAGTTTCTTGACGACAATTTAAATCTTTTGTTAAGTTTTCGCTGATTTGAACCAATCGGCGTAACTGACCAACAGAACCGATAAATTGGTAGAGCAAATGGTGACGCACTTCGGGTAACAGGTTGTTTTGTAAAATCTCGACTAGTTCTCCTTCATAAATTTTAAGACCATACGTGTCTATCAAGAATGCTACCGAGTCATGTACAAAAGTTTCTCCCAGTTTTTGCATTCTAGCTCAGACTAGTTTCTTTACTCATAAACTTGGAACGATAGTCCATATATTGCTGATGAAAAGCATCACAAAATTCTGACTAAACAATATGATCAACTTGCTTGTGAAACCACCAAAACCTATCTCGCGCTTTACCAATAAACAAGATATTTATTTATTTATTTATTGTCTGACTATTAGCAGTCGACACAAAAAGAAAAATGAATTAAATTAATGTAATTAAATATAAGAAAATAATTTAAAATAAGATTTACTTTTAATTTAAAAACAAAAAAAAAAAACAATATACCCTCTGCAAGGGTATAAAAAAAAAGTTTTGAAATTGACATTATTTTTTACATTTAAGTTTAATTAATGGACTTAACTTACTGGGGAAGTATTACAAAAATTAAAAACTTTAAAAGACTTTGGTCCAACTTTCGTTGCAAGGGTTAGGAAAATCCCAGAAAAACACTAACCAGGCCAACCAAAAAAAAATTAAATCAAATATTAGTAACGCGTTGATCAACGGTAAGGCACGCGAGTAGATATGTAGGAGAGAAGTGAAATTCTAAGTGTTGTTAAAGAAGTGGCTCCACACACTACATGAGAAAAACTAATACAGTCAGTACATAAGATACGAATCGGATTATGTAAAGCATAATTCGTGGTACAACGTTGAAGGGACAAAGGAAGAAAGTTTCTAGTATTTCGAATCGGAACAGCAAATCAAATTTGGCTTATTAGATACGAGGAATCTATCTGACCATTAATTGGTTTGTGTAAGAAAACTACACCAAGCATGGTTCTGCGATCCGAAAGGGAAGGAAGGTTAATCAATAAAAGTCTACTACGATACGAAGGTAATCGAATATTAGTATTCCAGCTAAGGCCCCTAAGGGCAAACAGGAGAAATTGTTTTTGTACAGATTCTAATCTGTCCTGATGAATCATGTATTGGGGAGACCATACACACGATCCATAAAGTATATCCATGAAGTATAAAGAGTTTTTGTTAGGTAGGGATCGTCGAATTCCTTAGACCACCGCTTTATGAAGCCCAAGACACCGAATGCTCGATTAGCAACAGAAGAGATGTGCTTATCAAACTTTAGTTTTGGATCGAAAAGGATACCCAAATCATTAACCGACTCTATTCTCTAAAGGGGCTTGCCGTCAAGAAAGTAGTTATTATAGATTGGTATTCGCCTACTATAGGACATTCCGTTACATTTACTAAAATTGAGATGTAGTAAGTTAACTATACACCAGGCTTGAAGTCTGTCGAGATCGCTTTTGTAGACCGCGACTCAGGCGAGAGTCAGTTCATGACAACAAAGTGTTACATCATCGGCATACATCAGAACCCGCGAACTAGAAATCGCTGAAGGCAAATCATTAATGAATAGTGAAAAAAGTAAAGGCCCAAGATGGCTTCCTTGAGGAACCCCCGAGGTAACATGCACTGGCTTGGATAATGTGCCATTAAAATTAACTTTTTGAGTTCTAGAACATAAATAGTTCGCAATCCAAAGAATAAATTTATCTGGAAATCCAAGCAAATTATGTTTATGTATTAAAAAACAATGATTAACAGTATCAAAAGCCTTGCTAAAATCAGTGTAAATGACATCTGTTTGCAATTTATTTTGAAACCACTGTATAACAATGGAAGTAAATTCTAATAAGTTAGTGGTAGTAGATCTATATTTCATAAACCCGTGCTGGCAAGGTGAAACAATAGATCTACAAAGATGTTGCAATTGAAAAGTTATTAATTTCTCAAAAGTTTTAGGAATTGCAGACAACTTTGAGATACCCCTATAGTTACAAGTATCAGATTTAGTACCCTTGTTATGAAGGGGATTAATAAAAGATGCTTTCCAGATGTCAGGAAAGCAGCACGACTCAATAGACAAATTAAATAATGTATACAAAGGTTTCAAAAGTTTTTCAGCACAGTTTCCCGGGGAAAGAACTGGTTTAACAGCCTTTAGATCACTAAAAGGGATTCTTCAGTGATCAATGGCCTAAAATTACAATTAGAATAATTTACACGGTAAGGATAAGGCAAGTTTAAATTATTTTGATGAATGCAATAAGTTGATTGGAAAAAATCAGCAAATAAATCGGCTATAGCCTGATCAGAGTTAGCAGTCTTATTTTCAAAGACCATTGAGGAAGGAAGTGTTGATGATTTGCGCTTCGCATTAACGAAGTTATAAAAAAGTTTAGGATTACTTCGAAACTGCTGACCACAGCTTCTAAGGTAATTCCGATAGCACAGGCTGTTCAATGCAGAGAAATCAGATCGAGCAATTACATAGCGAGAGAGATCCAGGGAAGAGCCAGATTCGCTGAATTTCTTATAAAATTTAGATTTAATATTTTTTAACCGTGTTAATTCCCGTGTAATTCAAATCGGTTTTTTAGAGTTACTAGGAATACAAGATGGAACACAAAGTTCAAATAAATTATTTAAAGTAAGATAAAAAAATGCAACTGCATCATCCATATCCCATAGCCATGACCAGTCAGTCTGGGATAAAAGCTGATTTAACTTATTAAAATCAGCCTTCCGAAACTGGCGAATACGCCATTTGGGTAGGCAAATCCATCAACAATTCCAAAGTCGGGTGATATGGATCTTCAGGAATAGAAAGGGGAGCAATACGGGAAACAGATGGAAATGATGGGTCTAATAGAAATATAAGATCAAGCATCTTATTTAAAGAGTTGGGAATGCCATTTATTTGAGATAGAGAAATCCCAAATAAATGATCAAGGAAATCACTCTGCGTCTTGGGAGTCAATACAGCAGAGCCTGGAGTGAATAACCAAGTAGTTCATGCAATGTTAAAATCACCCAGAACCACGAGGATATTACGATCGGAAATTAAGGAAGAAACAGATTTAATAGCTAGGAAATGTTCAAAATAAACAAAACTATCAGAAGAAGGAGGAATATAAGAGCAAGTAATAAAAATGGAAACATTGAAAATATGAATCTTTATCGCAATAAATTCTAAATCTGTAGAAATACTAAGATTAACTACTTCAGAGGAAAGATCAGCATTAACAGCAATCAGTACACCACCACCACGACGAGAAGTGTGATCCTTTCTAAAAAGGGAAAAGTTATCGCAAAATATCTCTGCATTAAGAATGTCAGGCCTTAACCAAGTTTCAGTAAAGGCAATGACATGAATAGGAAAAGAAACACTAAGTAAAGGTTGCTAAGTTTGCTACAATGATAGGCAAGCGAGAGGGAGGAGTTTAGTTTTTTTGTTAGAAGAGTTTAGTTGGTTAGACGAAGGTAATGAAGGTAGAGCAATCGGAGTTCGATTTCTTTTTTTGGCAGTATATTCTTTCACCACTAAGTGGTCCGGCCAGAACTCTTTACAGCATTTTTTGTTAAATTGTTCGGCCGGAACACTTATTTTAAAGGAAGACATCTCCTGAGCATACGCGAAAACTTGAATTTTTCAACCGTAATATTGGCTATAGATTTGGCTTGTATAAAAGCCTTGACATCATCAGATGTAGTATCAGGGGCTAGCCTTGAAACAAAGATTTGTTTTTTCGGTGGAATACCTATGAGAGTCAAGTTATTATCTAACACTGTCATGTTGTCTTTTGAACAAACAACACTGGTAGATTCACTAGTTGAACCAATCGGAACGTCATCACTAGTATGTTGGTCAACAACAACAGTATTGACAGCGACTGAATCAGGGACTGGCTCGGTGTCCGTAGGAGTAACTTCTGTGGGGGAAGTAAAATTATCATTCCTACTGACAATACTAGTTGGAGATGGGGAAGAAAGAAATATTAGAGACGGATCTGAATTAATGGAGATATGAGGAGGAACTAAAAGTTCATTTGGACCAATTGACAACCTAAAATTGGCCTTTTTCCGCTTAGGAGAATCATTCAAAAAGTTCATGCTTTTGAAATCTTTATCCAACGAGGTGAAGCTATCAAACAGGTTCTTAAATCTGCCCAATAGTTCACCAAAGCCTCTTTTTGTTTGCCTCATGAAGCCCATCATGTCCTTTTCAACATCCCTGCAAGACTCACATGTCCATTTTATACCCAAATTAGAGCTTATCAGGTCGATAATACGGCCGTTAAGGCCAGCGCATTTTTCGTGTGATACATTATCACACAGCCAGCAGCAAACGAAACCCACTTTTACATTGTTTCGCACCTGGCAGTTTTTACTATAGCAGACATTCATAATGGCAAATTTTAAATTTAACAACAACAAATAGAAAAGATTATACTGCAAAAAAAAAAAAATAATCTAAAAACGAAAAAATATAACAAATTTGAAATTTGTATAGAGATTTAAAAAGTATGACAGATATGGACAATGGTTAAGTAAACAGAATGCTAAGCTAAAGCAGAAATATACAGCGTACTTACAAAAACAAAATTGTTTGCGCGGCAAACTAAAAATTTACCAACGGAGATCAGGTAGCCAACACTAACAACACTTAGATCGCGGGATAGCGGAGGGGTGAGTCAAAGGGCGGCTTACAAAGAGCAGAGAGAGAGAGAGAGAGATGACGCGAGAGAGTAAGAATCTATTTATAGATTGCGCTCTGAAACGTTTTAAGGAGTTATACGCAGTTAGAATTTTCAAAAAATCGTTTTTTTTTTTTTTTTGCATTTTCGGAATGTACTTATATTTGAGTATATTCTCTGAAAATTTGAAGTCAATCCGATAAATATTTTCGGAGATTTACCTGAATTTGTAAGGCCACGTCAGGGCGTTAGAAAGTAGGGTCAGTAAGAACTGGACGAGCAGCTGCATGCATGAGGCCGCTACCTGAGACCCTTTATTCTATTGTTTTCTTGTAGAATACGAGTATAATAGTCAAATATACTAAAGACTTGAAGGTCACGTGCAGTTATATTATAACCTAAAAAAAGTGTTTCGTCAGTCTAAATTGTACTGCTAAGTGGTAAAGTCGTGCGTTCAGTTTAAACTTACTAGTGAATTTTATTTAAACATTAAAAAAAATGCCTCGTAAATGTTCGAGATCTCGCAGAAGTACCGAAAATGTCCAATTATCTAGAAGAAAAAAGAGAACACAGACTTTTAATCCAAAGACTACTGAAACGGATGAAAGTAGTTTTAGTGCGTCTGCGAAAAAAATTTAAAATGCAGAAAGAGATTTTAGTTTCACGTGATCCTTCGATTGAATATAGAATTCTAAGCTTCATTACAGTATTTGCTGCGATAAGTGAATATGTGCAATGTATGTCTTGTAAAGGAAACATAAAATTTGAAACTGCTTCTACCCGTGGACTTGGTTTTAAAATCGTTGTATTGTGTGATAACAGTGAGAATCGTGTGATAAACTCCAGCCCTTTTGTCAAGCATTCTTACGAAATAAACAGAAGATTTATATTTGTGATGAGAATTCTGGGACTAGGATTAAGAGGCGCAGCTAAATTTTGTGGCTTGATGGATATGCCTGCTTTTTTAACACAAAACACTTATGACTTGATTATTGAGAACATTAATTCTTGTGTGAAAATAGCAGCTGAAAAACTGTTTGAAAAAGCCTGTACTGAGGAAAATGAAGCGACTGCTGGAAACCAAGGTGACCAAAATGACCAACTTGAGCAAAGTGATGGAGAACTTACAGTTTCGGAAGTCGATTCTGTTATTGAAATGTTCAAGCGTTCAATCGAAAAATTCCAAGTTCGTTAAAAAACTATATAGGTGATGGCGATTCAAAAAACATATTCTGGGTTACTGAAAGCTGCTCCTTATAATGACTATGAAATTGTTAAAAAAGAATGTATCGGGCATGTTCAAAAGAGGATGGGCTCACGACTCCGCGACCTAGTAAAAAACAAGACTGAATCAATAGAAAAAGACGGAAAAACAATTAATAAAAAAGTACTTTCTGGGAAAGGTAAGCTCACAGCTAAGCTAATAGATAAGCTGACAGTTTAAGAAGAAATTGTGATTCTGTGAACAGTATGTATAATGCAATTTGGGGAACTTATTATCACTATTGTTCGACCGATGAGAATCCTCAACACGAAATGTGCCCAGGTGGAGAAGGTTCATGGTGTACTTGGCAGCAAGCGCTAGCAACAGATACATTATCTTCTTACACCCATGATTATCCAGCTTTACCAGCTGATGTTGCCAAAGCTATATATCCTTAGCAACGAAAATTTATTGGAAAGGTGTGTAGGTGGATTCACACAAAATAACAATGAAAGTTACAATCAGTTAATCTGGAAAATAAGTCCGAAAATTGTTCCATGTGGCTCTAAAGTTGTTGAAATAGCGGCTTACATTGCAGCTGCAACATATAATGAAGGTACAACATCATTGTTACACATGATGAGTGCATTAGGGCTTTCATTAGGCACCTCAGCTCATAATTATGCTGAGAAAGAGGGATCCTGCACAAGGTCCCACTTATGGCCCTGGAATCGATGATACCATGTAAGTTTAAAAAAAAACAAGTAGGAAAGGCTACAGTCGATCGAGCCGACTGTAAAAGACCCCGTACTCCCATAATAATGCGCATTTGTATTTAATTTGGATTAAAATTTTATAACGACATTTAAAAATTAAAATTTATATGTATATTTTAAATTGATATTTAAAAAAAAATTGTATTAGCAATTCTCATTGCCAGCATTCGAACCCACGACCCTCAGGCAACGATTTCACATCGCGCCGTAACTCTACCATTCGCACCACGCACTACTTTCAAGCATGTTCCGCTTATTCGCATTTACATGTTATACATACAAGTACACACTCGTTTGAAATTATGTGTATGCACATATGTATGTATGCGTGCCTAGCACTGGTCGGCACGGCGGCGTCGCAGCGACGCAGCGTCTGCGAGCAGCGGCGCAGCGTCTGCGCTGACGTCACACAGGCGGCGAAACTATTGCAGCACGCGGCAATAAAATTCGTCTATTAACAAGAAAACTACAACATTACAAAGATTATGTAATTTATATGCAATTTCGCCGCCTGTGTGACGTCAGCGCTGCTCGTAGACGCTGCCGTACCGACCAGTGCTAGGCACGCATACATATATATGTGTATAAATTAAATAGTTGCGTTGTCCCACGTTGCTGTCTAGAGCTGCAGCTGCTGATGTGGGAGTAAAGGTTCCGTATGGTTCCGTTCTTTATGATGATTATGGTGGAGAGACTACTTGTCTCTCGTATCACTGGGCTTGTGCCACAGTAATGCAGATAATTAAATAATTATTTCAAAGTGTTTAACGGCTAGTTGCCGGAGCTGAGTTTATTAAACGAGCTTTTCGCTTTCGTTGTAAGAACAAACCTGAATTAGGAACCACCAGCAAGCTGGGGCGTAAGCTAAACCAAAAGTACATAGTTGCTAAGGAATACAAATTTACAAAATATAACATTTTTCTTTGTTCATATTGTAATTGTATTGTAATTGTTTAATTCGAGTGGAGGCTAACTATATCAAACTATCCTTAAAGGCGCATTGAAATCGGACTATAAACAAGAAAACTAGAAGCGTTACAATATTGATAATTGAACGCAATATCACTACTGAGTGCAAGCGAGACAGAAACATGCAAGCGTGATCGAACGTTTTCTCTGTTTGTGTGGCCGCAGACTGGCTGCGCCGAATACACACATACAAACATATAATGTCAAACGTATTTGTATTCGCATGCAAACAGATCTTTGATTTTGCTTAGATTGTTTTGGTTTCACGGTGTTTTAATGGAAGTACTGCACATTGTAATATCTCGATACCGATTTTAATAATTAAATCGGGAATAAAATGCAGAGAGTATTATACGGTCGGGCGTGCTCGACTTGTGTAAATGTGACATTCAGTAGCATAAACATTTAGATTGAAAACATTGGATGTCATAATATTTACTGTTGAACCGGTATCTATAAGGCATTTTTAAACTTTTCCTTTAAGTAAGTAAGTTTTATGAATTGTTGGTTTCCGAGGCTGGTGACTGAAAATTTTCGGCTTGATCGAGCTCTATCTCGTTACATTGTTCAGTTTCTTTTTCGGCTACTGGTGTCGAAGTTTCGGCATAATCAAAGCTTTAAGGATATCTGTAATTTTGATAGGATTGTGGATATGAAGCTAATTGATTTTAATATTCTTGTTGTAAATACTCTTGATAGTTCAATTATTCTTGATACTTAGCTTCTTGATCTATGCTCATTTTACTTTGTCCACTTTCTGCTGGTCAAGAGCATTTCATTGGTGGATGTGGAACACCTGGTGTATTATTAACCGGAGCTTTTTGTAAAGTGGCACTCTGAATTTGCACAAAACAGTTTTGGTCAAATAAATTTTGACGAAAATTTTGTCGAGGTGGAAATTGTACTGGTGTAGTCGGATTTGGTACGGATGGTAAAGGTCGAGGTAAGTAGTTGCTAGTATGAGGCATATTGTAATGTTGTTGTAATGGATGAAATGGTTGTTGATAATATGGTGGATGATTTGGATATGAAACATATGGTGTATTATTTGGTTGAAGAAATGTTGGAAATTTATGAAAATTGGAATTGGTTGGGAGTGGCTTTAATTCTTTTTCTTGTTTTGTTTTAGTGGAATTAAAGTGTTTTTTCGTCTATATTATTCACTAGTTCTAGCTTACTCATTAAAGTAGGCCTGCGTTGTTCAGCTTCCTCCAGAAATTCGCGAACATTCTGAAGACCTCCAGAAGGATGTGATTGTTCGTTTGTCTGGGTTTTATAGTTGAGTACCAATTGCTTCCGAAGATCTGTCCAGGTGTTGAGATTATTTATGCCAAGGGATAGCATAACATCAGCACTGATGCAACGCTCCACGAGGCCAAATATTATCGATTATTGACGTATATCGTTGGTGTTGTATAATGCCAAGATGTAATCAATTCCATTGACAAACATGTAAAGAGTAATTTTGTCTCCTTTGAATTTTCCAACATCTTTTAGTTGTATTATAACTTGTGCCATGCTGGCATCGGAAAGGGTTGATACGGCTGCTGCTCCTCCTTCCATTTTGATTTTATTGTTGAAATTTGTTTAATTTTATATTTTTTCACTTTTTTATTTAAGTTTTTATTTTTCATAATTGTTTAATTTTCTTAATAATTTTCACTTTTAGTATCACTAATGTTCGTTAATGCTCACTTAGTTTATAACTTAGCTATCTAACTTGTTTAATTTGTTTGCACAGATGGCACTTTCGAATGTTATTGAGATAACCAGGAAAACTTGGATTTTTTTCTCTCCGAATTCTATTGCGTCTTCTTGAATTATTTTCAAGTTTGTTTTTGAACTACCGTGGCTTTGGCAATACGCGAATTTTTGTAACCCCTGATGGACAATATGAGTTCTTGGCAATGCCATTTGGATTGAAGAACGCACCAGCGGTATTTCAAAGGGCAGTAATAAGAGCTTTGGGTGACTTATTCTTATGTTAACGTCTATATGGACGATATCTTGATAGTTGGACCCACAAAGAAAATTGTGCTAAATAGATTTAAAACGGTTTTAGATGTTCTTACAAAATCTGGGTTTTCGTTTAATTTCGAAAAATGTTAATTTTTGAAGAGTTCGGATCAATATTTTGCTTACGAAGGACAGGCAGGTAATATTCATACTAATACTCGAAGAGTTGAAGTACTATTTGCTCTGCCACCTCCAAAATCTGTACCTTCAATTTATTGGTGTGGCCTCGTATTTTCGGCAGTTTGTACCCGGATTCTCACAGAAATGAAATCTATGTACTCACTTTCGTCCGAAAATAATAAATTCAGTTGAGTTGGAAACACATAATAGATTTTTAACTAGCAAGCCAGTCTTGACTATTTTTGATCCTCAGTATCCGATTGAGTTGCACACTGATGCAAGTGCAATTGGCTATGGAGCCATATTACTTCATAGAATTGATAAAAAGCCTTATGAAGTAGAGTATTTCAGTAAAACAACTAGTGAATGTGAGGCGAAATATATCTCCTATGAATTGGAAACTCTTGCGGTAGTCAATGACATAAAACACTTTCGTCATTATTTGTTGGGAAGAAAGTTTATTGTATTTACAGATTGTAATTGTCACCTAGAGTCTATTGTTGGTGGTCATTCCTACAGTCATTTGAATAATGTTAATCAATGTAAACTTCCTGAAAAATGTGTCGAATTGGCAGAAATTATTGAAAGTTGGCTTTTCGCCGAACAACATAGAGATGAAGACAAGATGAAGATGAACTCGCAGATCAATTGGCTTCAACTGATGAGTTGAGGGCAAACATATTATATAGAAAAATTCAGAGAAACTCCAAGACACGTTGTTTGCCAGTGGTGCCTCGCGCATTTAGATGGTCTGTCATTAACCAAGTATATGAATCAAATATGCATTTGGGTTGGGAGAAAACGCTCGATAAGGTATATGATTATTATTGGTTTGAAGGAATGTCAAAATATGTTCGTAAGTTTGTAGAGAATTGTATTACATGTAAAGTGTTAAAGTCTTCGTCTGGAAGAACTCAGGCGGAACTGCATCCGATTCCGAGAGATTTCAGGTAAACTAAGTGGCAAGAATGATCGGAAGGATTACGTTATAGTTTAAATGGATGGCTTTACGAAATTCGTTTATTTATATCACACATTCTCGCTTGATGCAAACAGTTGTATCAATGCTCTTAAAGCTTCAATTTCACTAATTGGTGTTCCAACCCGCATAGTGGCTGATCAGGGTAGAAGCTTTACTGGAATAAAATTTGTGAAGTTTTGTTCGTCGCAGAAAATTCACCTTCATTTGATAGCAACTGGTGCTAGTCGTGCTAATGGGCAGGTGGAGCGAGTAATGAGAACTCTGAAAAAATTTTCTAACGGTAGTTGAGTCTAGTAATCAATCATGGCAGGATGCACTCTGGGGAAGTACAACTAGCCATAAACTGTACAACTAACATGGTAACCAAGTCAAGTCCTTTAGAACTTTTATTGGTAAGATAGCACGTCCGTTAGCTTTGGTTAAAAGAGACAGTAAAGAAGCTGTTGAAAGAGACAGTAAAAAAACTGGTGAAAGAGACAGTTGTAACGACAGTAACGACAGTAGTAGTAAGAGACAGGGTACCTGGCCCATTGAAACAAGAGTAAAAATAACATGAATTAAAAAAAGTAATGAACAATAAATTTGATGAGATTAATATACAAGAATTAGCATTGTTAAAAATGTAGAGATATGAAAAACTGTTTGTTTTAAGAAATTGAAAATTTATACCTTGTATGATAAAACCAGTGGATTGTTAAATTTATATTTAAAGATAATAAAGTTCAAGAAATACAACGCTGGTTTGTAGTAGATGGTGAGTTTGTTTTGGCTGGACACAAGAGGTCGTGTGAGTTGTCAGAATGGCCGTGTCGGAGTTAGATTTAAGCAAGTGCAAGATACACGAGAATGGCCGTGTCGGAGATCAAGTAAATATTAAGAGTTGCTGAATTCTTCGTGTAAACGAATGAGGCAATCGTGATTATTAAGTGTTGGAAAGTCTATGGTAGTACGATAATTAAGTGTTGGAAAGTTTATAAGTGTATTGACAGCAGAAGTGGGACAACAGCTTTGCTGATTTTGAGTGTGGCCCACGGTGTGGTCGTGCGAGTGAATAGAAGATAGTGTTTAAAAAGTGACATGTGTGGTCTGGACCAGCATGACGCTCTCTTTTGATTTGAGATTTCATACGACTGTGAATTTACTAGAATGTCTGACAACAACAACTTTAATCAGCAACTTGGGAATGAATAATGTTTCCACGACAGTGGGATGCAGCTCTCGTCCAACAATTTTTTACATGAAAATCGTAATTTCTTGGAATTGGCAAAATGTCTGCAAACGTCCAAGGCGTCTCAACAACATGGCGGCATCATTTTGCCTAAATTAAATTCGGAAGTTTCTGGTGCCGACGCAATGCAATGGTGTGCTACAGTAAACATTATATTGAGTAAAAGATCTTTGCAAGGCAGTGAATTTATCTTAGCATTGACTAAATCTCTGGAAGGCAGTGCATTTCAATGGCTATCGCACATTTGTTATCCCGGAATGACTTGGGAACAATTTAGAGGGCTTTTTGAGCAACGTTATGATAATACCGAGATCCCAGCAGTTTCGATATTATTATATTATATTTTATTATATTATATTTTAACTAGTAAACCAGTCTCGACTATTTTTATACTCTCTGCAAGAGTATATTGGGTTTGTGCAAAAGTATGTAACAGGCAGAAGGAGGCGTAGTAGACCCAATAAGGTTTATATATTCTTGATCAGGATCACAAGCCGAGTCGATATAGCCATGTCCGTCTGTCTGTCTGTCTGTCTGTCCGTCCTTATGAACAAACAGATTTCATAGATGGTAAGAGATACAAGTTTGAGCTTGGTGTCAATCAATCACATATTTAGTCAGTCAATACAAGAATCTTTTTGTTTTTCGATGCGACGCCCCACTCTCCCACAATGAGCCAAAAACTAGACACACCTCGGAAAAATCGGTGTTATCGGCGAACATCTCAGTAACTATGGCACCTAAGATCACCAATTTTGGTATGGAGCGTTCCTAGCGACACCGTAAATGCATTGGCATTTAAAATTTTGGACTGCCACGCCCCTTTTTCTCACAATACATAAAAAATAATTCTCAACTTTCGTTCCGTTTTAAGCCATTTTTTCATATAGTATACCATTGTAATTGTTTAATTCGAATGGAGGCTAATTATATCAAACTATTACTATAGGTGCATTAAAATCGGACTATAAACAAGAAAACTAAAAGCGTTACAATATTGATAATTGAACGCAATATCACTACTGAGTGCAAGCGAGACAGAAACATGCAAGCGTGATCGAATGTTTTCTCTGCTTGTGTGGCGGCAGCGCCGCCCGCAGACTGGCTGCGCCGAATACACACATACAAACATATAATGTCAAACGTATGTGTATTCGCATGCAAACAGATGTTTGATTTTGCTTAGATTGTTTTTGTTTCACGGTGTTTTAATGGAAGTACTGCACATTGTAATATGTCGATACCGATTTTAATAATTTAATCGGGATCAAAATGCAGAGAGTATTATGCGTTCGGGCCTGCTCGACTGTACTTTTCTTTCTTGTTGATCCTCAGTATCCGATTGATTTGCACACTGATGAAAGTGCAATTGGCTATGGATCCATATTACTTCATACAATTGATAATAAGCCTGATGTAGTAGAGTATTTCAGTAGAAAAACTAGTGCATGTGAGGCGAAATATATCTCCTATGAATTGGAAACTCTTGCGGTAGTCAATGACATAAAACACTTTCGTCATTATTGGTTGGGAAGTAAGTTTATTGTATTTATAGATTGTAATTCTTTGAAGTCGTCTAGAACGAAAGTGGAGTTGTCACCTAGAGTCTACCGTTGGTGGTCATTCCTACAGTCATTTGACTTTGATATACAGTGTCGAGTATCGCAGTATCGCAAATAGATTTTCTATCTAGAAATCCTGTACCCGTCAAGAATAATGTTAATCAATGTAAACTTCCTGAAAAATGTGTCGAATCAGCAGAAATTACTGAAAGTTGGCTTTTCGCCGAACAACAGAGAGATGAAGACAAGATGAAGATGAACTCCCAGATCAATTGGCTACAACTTATGAGTAGAGGGCAAACATATTATATAGAAAAATTCAGAGAAACTCCAAGACACGTTGTTTGCCAGTGGTACCTCGCGCATTTAGATGATCTGTCATTAACCAAGTATATGAATCAAATATGCATTTGGGTTGGGAGAAAACGCTCGGTATATAATTATTATTGGTTTGAGGGAATGTCAAAATATGTTCGTAAGTTTGTAGAGAATTGTATTACATGTAAAGTGTTAAAGTCTTCGTCTGGAAGAACTCAGGCGGAACTGCGTCCGATTCCGAAAATCAGTATTCCCTGGCACACGATACATGTTCAGATTTCAGGTAAACTAAGTGTCAAGAATGATCGGAAGGAGTACGTTATAGTTCAAATGGATGGCTTTACGAAATTCGTATATTTATTTCACACATTCACGCTTGATGCTAACAGTTGTATCAATGCTCTTAAAGCTTCAATATCACTATTTGGTGTTCCAACCCGCATAATGGCTGATCAGGGTAGAAGCTTTACTGGAATGAAATTTGTGGAGTTTTGTTCGTCGCAGAAAATTCACCTTTATTTGATAGCAACTGGGGCTAGTCGTGCTAATGGGCAGGTGGAGCGAGTAATGAGTACTCTGAAAAATCTTTTAACGGTAGTGGAGTCTAGTAATTAATCATGGCAGGATGCACTCGGGGAAGTACAACTAGCCATAAACTGCACAACTAACCGGGTAACCAAGTCATCTCCTTTAGAACTTCTTATTGGTAAGATAGCACGTCCGTTAGGTTTGGTTTCTATTAGTGGTGAAGAAATTGAAATAGACGTAAATAAGCAGCGAGCACAGGCAGCTAATCACATGCAAAGTACAGCACAATATGATAAAATAAGATTTGACAGAGGAAAGGCAAAAGGGATTAGGTTCAAAGGGGGGGATTTTGTATTGCTCAAAAACTGTGACAGGTGAAGTTTTTGAAGGTGATCGGTACAGTCTGAAATCAATGACAAGTATTAGACAGTATAAGTATCCTCACGAGAGTTTAAGGATAATGCCACTTGGACAGGTACCATGCGAGCTAGAGTTCGACTTAGTTGAATTGAGCCCGTCAAGTAAAGAAGCTGTTGAAAGAGACCGTAAGGAAACTGTTGACAGTGAAGAAACTGTTGAAAGAGACAGTAAAGAAGCTGTTGAAAGAGACAGTAAAGATGCTGTTGAAAGAGACAGTAAGGCAACTGTTGAAAGAGACAGTGAAGAAACTGTTGAAAGAGACAGTAGTACCGAATGCTTACTGACGGAAGGTGCGGAATAGTGCACAGATGTCGATACTACGCTGGGGTACCAGGCCCATTGAAACAAGAGTAAAAATAACATTAATTAAAAAGTAATGAACAATAAATTTGATGAGATTAATAAAAAAAGAATTAGCATTGTTAAAAATTTAGTGAAATGAAAAACATTTTTTTTTTAAGAAATTGAAAATGTATACCATTGTATACAAACTCCACCAAACTCTCAGTCAGTGGAGAGATCTACAAGCTTATGTCGAATTTGTCAACAAGACAAGAACAACACTCAGCAGTGTTATTGCACGCCTTGTGAACATAACTTCCATAGAACTTCAGAATGTCCTGAATGTAATAATAAATAATGTAATAAATTCAGCAAATATAAAACTGGTTATCGGCAACTGCTCGCAGGATCCAAAGCAAACCGCTGCAACAGCAGCTCCATCGAGTTCAAGAATGGTTACCCGAAATTCAGCCAAATCCTTGTATCAAAATCCTAACGTTATCGTTCCTAATCACGCTGAAAGGACAATGAAAGGTAGTGCTATTCAACAAACGATCGAAGAAACAGTCACATGGGTTATATGGTAAATCGCAAATCAATTCTCGCCCTACAATGAATGAACAACTCTCTTTCGTCCCAAATCCCGTTGCGTATTCACCCAGTAGTTCGACGATTTACAACCCAAAAACGGCTGATATAATCCAAAAGTGGAATTTACACTTGGATGGATCTCCCGAAGGACTTGGAGTTGATGAATTTGTTTATCGGGTCAAAGTTCTAACTGAGAAAACTTGACAGCGATTTTATGGGCCTTTGTAAGCGTTTGCATAAACTAGCATTGGCACTTGCTTTGCAAACGGACGTGTTTTTTCCCATCCTCGTTTAAAAGTCACTTTTCGTCGCCTTTGTAACTTGCAGTTTTTGCTTGCTTGCTACTCTCTGCTTAAGGGGTTATACGCAGTTGCGAGGCTCAAAAATAAGGTTTTTTTACGATTTTTTTGTGGACCCAGCTTTTATTTACTAAGTAAAAGTAATAGTAATTCTGAAAGAGCACACTTTGAATAATATAATTTTGTATTACTCGTGTCAAAATATTGATGTGCACCGCCTCTGCAGATGATGTCCTGAACGACCTCCAAAAAAAAGGCGCTCGGCGGTGAGCACGATTTTGTCGGTTTGGATTATCTGAAATAAAACAAGTAGGAAAGGCTACAGTCGATCGAGCCGACTGTAAAAGACCCCGTACTCCCATAATAATGCGCATTTGTATTTAATTTGAATTAAAATTTTATAACGAAATTTAAAAATTAAAATTAATATGTATATTTTAAATTGATATTTAAAAAAAAATTAAATTAGCAATTCTCATTGCCAGCATTCGAACCCACGACCCTCAGGCAACGATTTCACATCGCGCCGTAACTCTACCATTCGCACCACGCGCTACTTTCAAGCATGTTCCGCTTATTCGCATTTACATGTTATACATACAAGTACACACTCGTTTGAAATTATGTGTATGCACATATGTATGTATGCGTGCCTAGCACTGGTTGGCACGGCGGCGTCGCAGCGACGCAGCGTCTGCGAGCAGCGGCGCAGCGTCTGCGCTGACGTCACACAGGCGGCGAAATTGCAGCTAAATTACATAAACTTTCTAACCTAATAACTTTTTTGTTAATTGACGGATTTTAACGCCGCTCGGAATATAGTTTGATATGATATTCCTCTCTTCGAATAATTAATTATAAACACTGTACTATTTGACTAAATGCCCTAAATCCTGCAAATTTTGAGCTTGAAATTTTGAAAGTTTTTTAGCTTTTATGAGAAAAGGGGGCGTGGCAGGCCAAAATTTTGAATGGCATTGCATTAAGGCTGTCTCTAGCAACTCTAGCAAGCAGAAATGGTGTTCCTAAGTGCCATAGTTACTGAGTTATTGGCCTAAAACTACATTTTTTTTCGAGGTGTGTCTGGTTTTTTGCTCATTGCGGGGGCGGTAAGGGGCGTGGCAAAAATTTGAAATAAACTTAACCTGCGTAAGACAATAACGGACTTTCATTATAAATTTGGTGGCTCTAGCATTTGTAGTTTAAAAGATCCAGGTGTTCATACGGACGGACGGACGGACAGACGGACAGACGGACATTGCTATATCGACTCGGCTGTTGATGCTGATCAAGAATATATATACTTTATGGGGTCGGCCACGCCTTCTTCTGCCTGTTACGCACATTTCGCTTCTGACAAACCTAATAGACCCCTCTACTCTTTTTTAGAGTACGGGGTCTAAAAATGTACCTATGTGTAAACTACTTCTGAAACTTTAAACGCGTTTATCTCAAAACTGTCATTTCAGAGTCGGTTAGCAAGATTTCTCAGAGATGGCTCAACTAATCGGGCTGGAATTTTGACACAATCTTTTTAGATACATTCTTCAGGTATTGAACGAAGGAATAAGATGTACAAAATTTGTAACTATTTTTTTTGGACACTTTAAAGCGAAAATTTTCATCGAAAACTAAAAATTTTTTTCAAATAGCCGCCGTTTTGTTAAAAATTAAAATTATGTTTATTCCTTTGTTTAATTCCTGCATTTATCTATCCTTCAAAAGAATTCACCTTTTTTTAGACCCCGTACTCTAAAAAAGAGTAGAGGGGTCTATTAGGTTTGTCAGAAGCGAAATGTGCGTAACAGGCAGAAGGAGGCGTGGCCGACCCCATAAAGTATATATATTCTTGATCAGCATCAACAGCCGGGTCGATATAGCAATGTCCGTCTGTCTGTCCGTCCGTCCGTATGAACACCTGGATCTTTTAAACTACAAAAGCTAGAGCCACCAAATTTATAATGAAAGTCCGTTATTATCTTACGCAGGTTAAGTTTATTTCAAATTTTTGCCGCGCCCCTTACCGCCCCCGCAATAAGCAAAAAACCAGACACACCTAGAAAAAAATGTAGTTTTAGGCCAATAACTCAGTAACTATGGCACTTAGGAACACCATTAATGCAATGCCATTCATTTTGGCCTGCCACGCCCCTTCTTCTCATAAAAGCTAAAAAACTTTCAAAATTTCAAGCTCAAAATTTGCAGGATTTAGGGCATTTAGTCAAATAGTACAGTGTTTATAATTAATTATTCGAAGAGAGGAATATCACATCAAACTACATTCCAAGCGGCGTTAAAATCCGTCAATTAACAAAAAAGTTATTATGTTAGAAAGTTTATGTTATTTAGCTGCAATTTCGCCGGCTGTGTGACGTCAGCGCTGCTCGCAGACGCTGCGACGCCGCCGTGCCAACCAGTGCTAGGCACGCATACATACATATGTGCATACACATAATTTCAAACGAGTGTGTACTTGTATGTATAACATGTAAATGCGAATAAGCGGAACATGCTTGAAAGTAGCGCGTGGTGCGAATGGTAGAGTTACGGCGCGATGTGAAATCGTTGCCTGAGGGTCGTGGGTTCGAATGCTGGCAATGAGAATTGCTAATTTAATTTTTTTTTAAATATCAATTTAAAATATACATATTAATTTTAATTTTTAAATTTCGTTATAAAATTTTAATTCAAATTAAATACAAATGCGCATTATTATGGGAGTACGGGGTCTTTTACAGTCGGCTCGATCGACTGTAGCCTTTCCTACTTGTTTTATTTCAGATAATCCAAACCGACAAAATCGTGCTCACCGCCGAGCGCCTTTTTTTGGAGGTCGTTCAGGACATCATCTGCAGAGGCGGTGCACATCAATATTTTGACACGAGTAATACAAAATTATATTATTCAAAGTGTGCTCTTTCAGAATTACTATTACTTTTACTTAGTAAATAAAAGCTGGGTCCACAAAAAAATCGTAAAAAAAACCTTATTTTTGAGCCTCGCAACTGCGTATAACCCCTTAAGCAGAGAGTAGCAAGCAAGCAAAAACTGCAAGTTACAAAGGCGACGAAAAGTGACTTTTAAACGAGGATGGGAAAAAACACGTCCGTTTGCAAAGCAAGTGCCAATGCTAGTTTATGCAAACGCTTACAAAGGCCCATAAAATCGCTGTCAAGTTTTCTCAGTTAGAACTTTGACCCGATAAACAAATTCATCAACTCCAAGTCCTTCGGGAGATCCATCAAAGTGTAAATTCCACTTTTGGATTATATCAGCCGTTTTTGGGTTGTGAATCGTCGAACTACTGGGTGAATACGCAACAGGATTTGGGACGAAAGAGAGTTGTTCATTCATTGTAGGGCGAGAATTGATTTGCGATTTACCATATAACCCATGTGACTGTTTCTTCGATCGTTTGTTGAATAGCACTACCTTTCATTGTCCTTTCAGCGTGATTAGGAACGATAACGTTAGGATTTTGATACAAGGATTTGGCTGAATTTCGGGTAACCATTCTTGAACTCGATGGAGCTGCTGTTGCAGCGGTTTGCTTTGGATCCTGCGAGCAGTTGCCGATAACCAGTTTTATATTTGCTGAATTTATTACATTATTTATTATTACATTCAGGACATTCTGAAGTTCTATGGAAGTTATGTTCACAAGGCGTGCAATAACACTGCTGAGTGTTGTTCTTGTCTTGTTGACAAATTCGACATAAGCTTGTAGATCTCTCCACTGACTGAGAGTTTGGTGAAGTTTGTATACAATGGTATACATTTTCAATTTCTTAAAAAAAAATGTTTTTCATTTCACTAAATTTTTAACAATGCTAATTCTTTTTTTATTAATCTCATCAAATTTATTGTTCATTACTTTTTAATTAATGTTATTTTTACTCTTGTTTCAATGGGCCTGGTACCCCAGCGTAGTATCGACATCTGTGCACTATTCCGCACCTTCCGTCAGTAAGCATTCGGTACTACTGTCTCTTTCAACAGTTTCTTCACTGTCTCTTTCAACAGTTGCCTTACTGTCTCTTTCAACAGCATCTTTACTGTCTCTTTCAACAGCTTCTTTACTGTCTCTTTCAACAGTTTCTTCACTGTCAACAGTTTCCTTACGGTCTCTTTCAACAGCTTCTTTACTTGACGGGCTCAATTCAACTAAGTCGAACTCTAGCTCGCATGGTACCTGTCCAAGTGGCATTATCCTTAAACTCTCGTGAGGATACTTATACTGTCTAATACTTGTCATTGATTTCAGACTGTACCGATCACCTTCAAAAACTTCACCTGTCACAGTTTTTGAGCAATACAAAATCCCCCCCTTTGAACCTAATCCCTTTTGCCTTTCCTCTGTCAAATCTTATTTTATCATATTGTGCTGTACTTTGCATGTGATTAGCTGCCTGTGCTCGCTGCTTATTTACGTCTATTTCAATTTCTTCACCACTAATAGAAACCAAACCTAACGGACGTGCTATCTTACCAATAAGAAGTTCTAAAGGAGATGACTTGGTTACCCGGTTAGTTGTGCAGTTTATGGCTAGTTGTACTTCCCCGAGTGCATCCTGCCATGATTAATTACTAGACTCCACTACCGTTAAAAGATTTTTCAGAGTACTCATTACTCGCTCCACCTGCCCATTAGCACGACTAGCCCCAGTTGCTATCAAATAAAGGTGAATTTTCTGCGACGAACAAAACTCCACAAATTTCATTCCAGTAAAGCTTCTACCCTGATCAGCCATTATGCGGGTTGGAACACCAAATAGTGATATTGAAGCTTTAAGAGCATTGATACAACTGTTAGCATCAAGCGTGAATGTGTGAAATAAATATACGAATTTCGTAAAGCCATCCATTTGAACTATAACGTACTCCTTCCGATCATTCTTGACACTTAGTTTACCTGAAATCTGAACATGTATCGTGTGCCAGGGAATACTGATTTTCGGAATCGGACGCAGTTCCGCCTCAGTTCTTCCAGACGAAGACTTTAACACTTTACATGTAATACAATTCTCTACAAACTTACGAACATATTTTGACATTCCCTCAAACCAATAATAATTATATACCGAGCGTTTTCTCCCAACCCAAATGCATATTTGATTCATATACTTGGTTAATGACAGATCATCTAAATGCGCGAGGTACCACTGGCAAACAACGTGTCTTGGAGTTTCTCTGAATTTTTCTATATAATATGTTTGCCCTCTACTCATAAGTTGTAGCCAATTGATCTGGGAGTTCATCTTCATCTTGTCTTCATCTCTCTGTTGTTCGGCGAAAAGCCAACTTTCAGTAATTTCTGCTGATTCGACACATTTTTCAGGAAGTTTACATTGATTAACATTATTCTTGACGGGTACAGGATTTCTAGATAGAAAATCTATTTGCGATACTGCGATACTCGACACTGTATATCAAAGTCAAATGACTGTAGGAATGACCACCAACGGTAGACTCTAGGTGACAACTCCACTTTCGTTCTAGACGACTTCAAAGAATTACAATCTATAAATACAATAAACTTACTTCCCAACCAATAATGACGAAAGTGTTTTATGTCATTGACTACCGCAAGAGTTTCCAATTCATAGGAGATATATTTCGCCTCACATGCACTAGTTTTTCTACTGAAATACTCTACTACATCAGGCTTATTATCAATTGTATGAAGTAATATGGATCCATAGCCAATTGCACTTTCATCAGTGTGCAAATCAATCGGATACTGAGGATCAACAAGAAAGAAAAGTACAGTCGAGCAGGCCCGAACGCATAATACTCTCTGCATTTTGATCCCGATTAAATTATTAAAATCGGTATCGACATATTACAATGTGCAGTACTTCCATTAAAACACCGTGAAACAAAAACAATCTAAGCAAAATCAAACATCTGTTTGCATGCGAATACACATACGTTTGACATTATATGTTTGTATGTGTGTATTCGGCGCAGCCAGTCTGCGGGCGGCGCTGCCGCCCACACAAGCAGAGAAAACATTCGATCACGCTTGCATGTTTCTGTCTCGCTTGCACTCAGTAGTGATATTGCGTTCAATTATCAATATTGTAACGCTTTTAGTTTTCTTGTTTATAGTCCGATTTTAATGCACCTATAGTAATAGTTTGATATAATTAGCCTCCATTCGAATTAAACAATTACAATGGTATACTATATGAAAAAATGGCTTAAAACGGAACGAAAGTTGAGAATTATTTTTATGTATTGTGAGAAAAAGGGGCGTGGCAGTCCAAAATTTTAAATGCCAATGCATTTACGGTGTCGCTAGGAACGCTCCATACCAAAATTGGTGATCTTAGGTGCCATAGTTACTGAGATGTTCGCCGATAACACCGATTTTTTCCGAGGTGTGTCTAGTTTTTGGCTCATTGTGGGAGAGTGGGGCGTCGCATCGAAAAACAAAAAGATTCTTGTATTGACTGACTAAATATGTGATCGATTGACACCAAGCTCAAACTTGTATCTCTTACCATCTATGAAATCTGTTTGTTCATAAGGACGGACAGACAGACAGACAGACAGACGGACATGGCTATATCGACTCGGCTTGTGATCCTGATCAAGAATATATAAACCTTATTGGGTCTACTACGCCTCCTTCTGCCTGTTACATACTTTTGCACAAACCCAATATACTCTTGCAGAGAGTATAAAAATAGTCGAGACTGGTTTACTAGTTAAAATATAATATAATAAAATATAATATAATAATATCGAAACTGCTGGGATCTCGGTAATATCATAACGTTGCTCAAAAAGCCCTCTAAATTGTTCCCAAGTCATTCCGGGATAACAAATGTGCGATAGCCATTGAAATGCACTGCCTTCCAGAGATTTAGTCAATGCTAAGATAAATTCACTGCCTTGCAAAGATCTTTTACTCAATATAATGTTTACTGTAGCACACCATTGCATTGCGTCGGCACCAGAAACTTCCGAATTTAATTTAGGCAAAATGATGCCGCCATGTTGTTGAGACGCCTTGGACGTTTGCAGACATTTTGCCAATTCCAAGAAATTACGATTTTCATGTAAAAAATTGTTGGACGAGAGCTGCATCCCCACTGTCGTGGAAACATTATTCATTCCCAAGTTGCTGATTAAAGTTGTTGTTGTCAGACATTCTAGTAAATTCACAGTCGTATGAAATCTCAAATCAAAAGAGAGCGTCATGCTGGTCCAGACCACACATGTCACTTTTTAAACACTATCTTCTATTCACTCGCACGACCACACCGTGGGCCACACTCAAAATCAGCAAAGCTGTTGTCCCACTTCTGCTGTCAATACACTTATAAACTTTCCAACACTTAATTATCGTACTACCATAGACTTTCCAACACTTAATAATCACGATTGCCTCATTCGTTTACACGAAGAATTCAGCAACTCTTAATATTTACTTGATCTCCGACACGGCCATTCTCGTGTATCTTGCACTTGCTTAAATCTAACTCCGACACGGCCATTCTGACAACTCACACGACCTCTTGTGTCCAGCCAAAACAAACTCACCATCTACTACAAACCAGCGTTGTATTTCTTGAACTTTATTATCTTTAAATATAAATTTAACAATCCACTGGTTTTATCATACAAGGTATAAATTTTCAATTTCTTAAAACAAACAGTTTTTCATATCTCTACATTTTTAACAATGCTAATTCTTGTATATTAATCTCATCAAATTTATTGTTCATTACTTTTTAATTCATGTTATTTTTACTCTTGTTTCAATGGGCCAGGTACCCTGTCTCTTACTACTACTGTCGTTACTGTCGTTACAACTGTCTCTTTCACCAGTTTTTTTACTGTCTCTTTCAACAGCTTCTTTACTGTCTCTTTTAACCAAAGCTAACGGACGTGCTATCTTACCAATAAAAAGTTCTAAAGGACTTGACTTGGTTACCATGTTAGTTGTACAGTTTATGGCTAGTTGTACTTCCCCGAGTGCATCCTGCCATGATTGATTACTAGACTCAACTACCGTTAGAAAATTTTTCAGAGTTCTCATTACTCGCTCCACCTGCCCATTAGCACGACTAGCACCAGTTGCTATCAAATGAAGGTGAATTTTCTGCGACGAACAAAACTTCACAAATTTTATTCCAGTAAAGCTTCTACCCTGATCAGCCACTATGCGGGTTGGAACACCAATTAGTGAAATTGAAGCTTTAAGAGCATTGATACAACTGTTTGCATCAAGCGAGAATGTGTGATATAAATAAACGAATTTCGTAAAGCCATCCATTTAAACTATAACGTAATCCTTCCGATCATTCTTGCCACTTAGTTTACCTGAAATCTCTCGGAATCGGATGCAGTTCCGCCTGAGTTCTTCCAGACGAAGACTTTAACACTTACATGTAATACAATTCTCTACAAACTTACGAACATATTTTGACATTCCTTCAAACCAATAATAATCATATACCTTATCGAGCGTTTTCTCCCAACCCAAATGCATATTTGATTCATATACTTGGTTAATGACAGACCATCTAAATGCGCGAGGCACCACTGGCAAACAACGTGTCTTGGAGTTTCTCTGAATTTTTCTATATAATATGTTTGCCCTCAACTCATCAGTTGAAGCCAATTGATCTGCGAGTTCATCTTCATCTTGTCTTCATCTCTATGTTGTTCGGCGAAAAGCCAACTTTCAATAATTTCTGCCAATTCGACACATTTTTCAGGAAGTTTACATTGATTAACATTATTCAAATGACTGTAGGAATGACCACCAACAATAGACTCTAGGTGACAATTACAATCTGTAAATACAATAAACTTTCTTCCCAACAAATAATGACGAAAGTGTTTTATGTCATTGACTACCGCAAGAGTTTCCAATTCATAGGAGATATATTTCGCCTCACATTCACTAGTTGTTTTACTGAAATACTCTACTTCATAAGGCTTTTTATCAATTCTATGAAGTAATATGGCTCCATAGCCAATTGCACTTGCATCAGTGTGCAACTCAATCGGATACTGAGGATCAAAAATAGTCAAGACTGGCTTGCTAGTTAAAAATCTATTATGTGTTTCCAACTCAACTGAATTTATTATTTTCGGACGAAAGTGAGTACATAGATTTCATTTCTGTGAGAATCCGGGTACAAACTGCCGAAAATACGAGGCCACACCAATAAATTGAAGGTACAGATTTTGGAGGTGGCAGAGCAAATAGTACTTCAACTCTTCGAGTATTAGTATGAATATTACCTGCCTGTCCTTCGTAAGCAAAATATTGATCCGAACTCTTCAAAAATTAACATTTTTCGAAATTAAACGAAAACCCAGATTTTGTAAGAACATCTAAAACCGTTTTAAATCTATTTAGCACAATTTTCTTTGTGGGTCCAACTATCAAGATATCGTCCATATAGACGTTAACATAAGAATAAGTCACCCAAAGCTCTTATTACTGCCCTTTGAAATACCGCTGGTGCGTTCTTCAATCCAAATGGCATTGCCAAGAACTCATATTGTCCATCAGGGGTTACAAAAATTCGCGTATTGCCAAAGCCACGGTAGTTCAAAAACAAACATGAAAATAATTCAAGAAGACGCAATAGAATTCGGAGAGAAAATAAATCCAAGTTTACCTGGTTATCTCAATAACATTCGAAAGTGCTATCTGTGCAAACAAATTAAACAAACTAGATAGCTAAGTTATAAACTAAGTGAGCATTAACGAACATTAGTGATACAAAAAGTGATAACTATTAAGAAAATTAAACAATTATGAAAAAATAAAAACTTAAATAAAAAAGTGAAAAATATAAAATTAAACAAATTTCAACAATAAAAATCAAAATGGAAGGAGGAGCAGCAGCCGTATCAACCCTTTCCGATGCCAGCATGGCACAAGTTATAATACAACTAAAAGATGTTGGAAAATTCAAAGGAGACAAAAATTACTCTTTACATGTTTGTCAATGGAATTGATTACATCTTGGCATTATACAACACCAACGATATACGTCAATAATCGATAATATTTGGCCTCGTGGAGCGTTGCATCAGTGCTGATGTTATGCTATCCCTTGGCATAAATAATCTCAACACCTGGACAGATCTTCGGAAGCAATTGGTACTCAACTATAAAACCCAGACAAACGAACAATCACATCCTTCTGGAGGTCTTCAGAATGTTCGCGAATTTCTGGAGGAAGCTGAACAACGCAGGCCTACTTTAATGAGTAAGCTAGAACTAGTGAATAATATAGACGAAAAAACACTTTAATTCCACTAAAACAAAACAAGAAAAAAAGAATTAAAAGCCACTCCCAACCAATTCCAATTTTCATAAATTTCCAACATTTCTTCAACCAAATAATACACCATATGTTTCATATCCAAATCATCCACCATATTATCAACAACCATTTCATCCATTACAACAACATTACAATATGCCTCATACTAGCAACTACTTACCTCGACCTTTACCATCCGTACCAAATCCGACTACACCAGTACAATTTCCACCTCGACAAAATTTTCGTCAAAATTTATTTGACCAAAACTGTTTTGTGCAAATTCAGAGTGCCACTTTACAAAAAGCTCCGGTTAATAATACACCAGGTGTTCCACATCCACCAATGAAATGCTCTTGACCAGCAGAAAGTGGACAAAGTAAAATGAGCATAGATCAAGAAGCTAAGTATCAAGAATAATTGAACTATCAAGAGTATTTACAACAAGAATATTAAAATCAATTAGCTTCATATCCACAATCCTATCAAAATTACAGATATCCTTAAAGCTTTGATTATGCCGAAACTTCGACACCAGTAGCCGAAAAGAAACTGAACAATGTAACGAGATAGAGCTCGATCAAGCCGAAAATTTTCAGTCACCAGCCTCGGAAACCAACAATTCATAAAACTTACTTACTTAAAAGGAAAAGTTTAAAAATGCCTTATAGATACCGGTTCAACAGTAAATATTATGACATCCAATGTTTTCAATCTAAATGTTTATGCTACTGAATGTCACATTTACACAAGTCGAGCACGCCCGACCGTATATTACTCTGCATTTTATTCCCGATTTAATTATTAAAATCGGTATCGAGATATTACAATGTGCAGTACTTCCATTAAAACACCGTGAAACCAAAACAATCTAAGCAAAATCAAAGATCTGTTTGCATGCGAATACAAATACGTTTGACATTATATGTTTGTATGTGTGTGTTCGGCGCAGCCAGTCTGCGGCCACACAAACAGAGAAAACGTTCGATCACGCTTGCATGTTTCTGTCTCGCTTGCACTCAGTAGTGATATTGCGTTCAATTATCAATATTGTAACGCTTCTAGTTTTTCTTGTTTATAGTCCGATTTCAATGCGCCTTTAAGGATAGTTTGATATAGTTAGCCTCCACTCGAATTAAACAATTACAATACAATTACAATATGAACAAAGAAAAATGTTATATTTTGTAAATTTGTATTCCTTAGCAACTATGTACTTTTGGTTTAGCTTACGCCCCAGCTTGCTGGTGGTTCCTAATTCAGGTTTGTTCTTACAACGAAAGCGAAAAGCTCGTTTAATAAACTCAGCTCCGGCAACTAGCCGTTAAACACTTTGAAATAATTATTTAATTATCTGCATTACTGTGGCACAAGCCCAGTGATACGAGAGACAAGTAGTCTCTCCACCATAATCATCATAAAGAACGGAACCATACGGAACCTTTACTCCCACATCAGCAGCTGCAGCTCTAGACAGCAACGTGGGACAACGCAACTATTTAATTTATACACATATATATGTATGCGTGCCTAGCACTGGTCGGTACGGCAGCGTCTACGAGCAGCGCTGACGTCACACAGGCGGCGAAATTGCATATAAATTACATAATCTTTGTAATGTTGTAGTTTTCTTGTTAATAGACGAATTTTATTGCCGCGTGCTGCAATAGTTTGATATGATAATCCTCTACACGAATAATTAATTACAAATACTGTACTATTTGACTAAATGCCTTAAACCCGGCGTTGAAGTTTAAAATTTTTTAGCTCTTATAAGAAAAGGGGGCTTGGCAGTTAAAAATTTTGAATGGCATTGCATTAAGGCTGTCTGTAGGAACCTGCATACAGGAATTGGTGTTCGTAAGTGCCATAGTTACTGAGATATTAACCTAGAACATAAATTTTTTTCGAGGTGTGTCTGGTTATCTACTCGTTGCGGGGCGGTAAGGGGCGTGGCAAAAATTTGAAATAAACTTGACCTGCCTGACTTAATAACGTACTTTCATTATAAATTTGGTGGCTCTAGCTTTTGTAGTTTAAAAGATCCAGGTGTTCATACGGACGGGCGGACAGACGGACATTGCTATATCGACTCGGCTGTTGATGCTGATCAAGAATATATATACTTTATGGGGTCGAAAAAGCTTCCTTCTGTCGGATTTCCGCCTGCCTACGGATACATTTTGTGCACTGTGGCTTATATACATTAGGAGTGCCACATCCATAACAAACAAGTAAGAAAGGCTACAGTCGATCGAGCCGACTGTAAAAGACCCCGTACTCACATAGTAATAAGCATTTGTATTTAATTTGTATTCAAATTTTTCAACGACATTTAGAAATTAAAATTTATATGTAAATTTTGAATTGATATTTAAAAAAAATTAAATTAGCAATTCTCATTGTCAGCATTCGAACCTACGACACTCAGACAAAGATTTCACATCGCACAGCACCGGCAGCGAAAAAATTTGAACATGTATGTTGCTGTCTCGCTCTTGCGCAGTGGACAATATTGCAGCGAAATTACATAAACTTTGTAACGTGATAACTTTCATGTTAATTAACGGATTTTAATGCCACGTTCAGGATAGTTTGATATGATATTCCTCTAAACGAATGTTTAATTACAAACACTGTACTATTTGTTTAAATGACTTAAAACCGTCGTTGAAGTTTAAAAAAGTTTTTTTAGCTCTTATGAGTGGCAGTTTAAAATTTTGAATGTCATTACATTAGGGGTGTCTCTAGGAACCTGCGTAATGATATTGGTGTTCCTAAGTGTCATAGTTACTGAGATATTCTCTAAAACATAAATTTTTTGAGGTGTTTTTAGTTTTTTGCTCATTGCGGGGCGGTAAGGGGCGTGGTAACATTTTAAATAAAGTTGATCTGCCTGACATAATAACGGACTTTCATGCTAAATTTGGTGCTTCTAGCTTTTGTAGTTTAAAAGATTAAGGTGTTCATACGGACAGACGGACAGACAGACAGATAGACGGACATGGCCACGCCGAATGCACACATACATACATATATGCATCATATATTTTTAAACGTATGTGTATTCGCATACATACAAACAGATGTATGTGTGATAATGTTTAGATTGTTTTTGTTTCAATGTGTTTTAATGCAAGTACTAGATATTGTAATATTTTGATACCGATTTTAATAATAATATCGGGATTAAAATGCAGAGAGTATTATACGGTCGGGCGTGCTCGACTGTACTGTTCTTTCTGGTTTTTTTGTATGCATTATTTTGGACGCGACTGTTTCACGATAGCAATAGCTGTTATGTTAACGCACTGTTAACTATCGATCGATGGCAGGACTCAACCATGCATGCGATCAATCGATAATGCTTGCAGATCTTCTTTGGGTATGCGATATTTCGAGTAGGTGTCAGTGTTAAAAAAAATAATCGTGACGCATCCAAATTGCCTTGCAATTTATAAATATTTTCTGGTACTAAAAGTGCGTGAAAACCCGTTTGACGTGCGTCCGCACACATATTTAAGGAAATTAGAAAAATATTTTTCTACTAAAGGTATGTTGATTAACCAGTGTCAGACTCGCGTCTCATAAGTTCTTTTTTTTTTGGTGTAGAAGTGAAGATTTTGCCTCTCCAAACAATCACTGGCGACGAGGCCAAGCCTGTGCTTGCGAATTAAAAGACGCTTTGGCCAATACGGCACAAGTCGCAGTACCGTCGCTTCGTGTGGCACTCTTGGGTCGGCAACGACACGGCAGGCTGCTCAAGCGCGCACAGCCAATGACTAGTCGCCGACGCCGCGATAAAACTGCTGGGAGACCATTTCTACGCAAAAACCATGTTGGTTTTAAATTGAGTTGCGCACCTTTTTCTAAGAAAAGCAAAAAGGGACTGGAGATAATGATCTACTAACCACTTCGGAAAAATAAAAATAAAAGAAAAAGATAAAGGGGAATGAATTGAAAAACATCATTCCGCAAACGCAACTTGTTTCCAAAATTGTATATCTGGAGAATTTCTTTCGTTCGGAGTCTCATACCCTTTTGATGCTATACTTAATTTTTATATTATTAAGAAGACTTTTTAAAGTCAGCCTTTAATTTTTAAATTCCATTATTCACGTAAGACTTTTGTAAATTTTCTTGGTATGGTATGTATAAAATAATATCCAATATTAGCTGTTATATATTCAAATCCGTTTGAAGTCCCCCACAGCAAATCGTCGTCTTCAGGCCTGTCGACTACCATAAAGTATTGTCAGCTGTATCAACGTATGTAAGAATAAAATAAAACAGAGTGAGTTAAAACAAAACACTAAATTATATATGGCAGCTATCTAACATTAATAATATTGAAAAGTAATATATCATACATACCAAACCAAACAAATCTAAAAGCAAACAAACACTGCTGCGCCTTTCTTCGCTTAAATTTATAAATTCCTGAAACATGTATGTTCGCTTTTGAAGTCCTTTTGTCACTGGTAAGCTGATCTCAGTAGCCTTTTTGTAATTTTGTATCTGAAGAATCATTATGAATTAAAAATCTCCGCTATAATGGGCACCTAAAGTAAACGTTACTGCATTGATAATAGGGTAAAGACATGAGGCTTCAAAAGTCTTTACAGGTTGGGAGGGTAAAGAAGGAGGAGCTTAACATCATAGTCCTTCCTTAAAGATTGTCATTCTGGCCGTTGTGCTGTACGCTTATCGTTATCATCCTTGTCCTAATCCAACTCTGTCTACAATTTTAGTTATGTGGCACAGCAGCTAACTAGGAGGCAAAGTACCCACCCCACTTTCCCTAAGCTCTAGTCGACCCCGTAGGCAGAGTACGTCTCCAGTCTGCTGCACACTTCATGTGTTCGTTACATAATTGAATGGCGCCCAACGTGGGGCCCGAAAGAGTGTTACAGCTAGAGTTTTCTATTTAGCTAAAAAAATGTAGTATCTCAGGACGTGGGTCCGAAAACCCACAACAGTAGCATTCACTTTCGTTTCGCCAAGCTTCCCATATTACCTTCCCCCGCTCCCATTCTCCTTTCGTAACCACCATCCAAATTTTTATACTCTTTGCAAGAGTATATTGGGTTTGTGCAAAAGTATGTAACAGGCAGAAGGAGGCGTGGCAGACCCCATAAAGTATATATATTCTTGATCAGCATCACAAGCCGAGTCGATATAGCCATGTCCGTCTGTCCGTCCGTCTGTCCGTCTGTCCGTCTGTCTGTCCGTCTGTCCGTATGAACAAACAGATTTCAGAGATGGTAAGAGCTACAAGTTCAAGCTTGGTGTCAATCGATCACATATTTAGTCAGTCAATACAAGAACCTATTTTTTTTCGATGCCATGCCCCACATTCGCCCACAATGAGCAAAAAACTAGACACACCTCGGAAAAAATCGTTGTTTTCGGCGAATATCTCAGTAACCATGGCACCTAGGATCAACAATTCTGGTATGGAGGTTCTTAGCGACAGTGTAAATGCATTGCCATTTAAAATTTTGGACTGCCACGCCCCTTTTTTCCCACAATACAAAACAATAATTCTCAACTTTCGTTCCGCTTTTATACATTTGTTCATATAGTACACCTTGTAATTGTATAATTCGAGTGGAGACTAACTATATCAAACTATTCTAAAAAGACGCATTGAAATCGGACTACAAACAAGAAAACTAGAAGAGTTATAATATTGACAATTGAACGCCATATCAAGGTATGAGTGCAAGCGAGACAGAAACATACAAGCGTGATCGAACGTTTTCTCTGCTTGTGTGGCGTCAGCGCAGACCGTAGACGCTGGCCGCGCCGAATACACACATACATACATGTTTTTATTTCACGGTGTTTTGATGGAAGTACTGCTCATTGTAATATCTCGATACCTATTTTAATAATTTAATCGGGATTAAAATGCAGAGAGTATTATACGGTCGGGCGTGCTCGATTGTACTTTTCTTTCTTGTTAGTAATCCAGAACAGACGCATCATTATTAGGAATATCAGAAATTCTGTTTGTCTTCGCGGATTCTGACCAATAATGATACAGTTTGTTAAATTATTAACTAGCTATTGCCAATTAGTTTCAAAGATAAAAAAAAAAAAAAATTATTGGGATTTCTATTCGCTTTGGATTTTTAGTATTGACGTAACGTTAATCTACACCAGGCGTTAGAGTCCTAAATTTTCGTCACCATTACACAAAGCAGGACTGACAATTAATGTAAGCAAAAGTCAGTTTGGGCTAAGTAAAGTCGATTATTTGGGATATATTGTAGGAGAAGGTACTCTCCAAATCAAGGCTAACAAAATTCAAGCTGTGAATTGGATTTTCCAGTTCCAAAGACGCGAAAGCAGTTGAGACGATTTCTAGGCATAACGGGATGGTACCAAATATTCATATCCCAGTATTCTTCAGTTATATTCCCTCTTACAGAATTATTACGAGGCAAATCGTTTGAATGGAATGATTCGGCACAATCTGCTTTTGAAGAAATTAAGCGTAGGTTATGCTCTGCTCCCTTTCTTATCCATCCCAATGATGAAAAGCCATTCGTGATTCAGTGCGATGCTTCCTTATGCGGCGTTGGAGTAGTGTTGGCTCAAGCTGATGATTCAGGATGGGAAAGGCCTATTGCGTATATGTCTAAAAAACTAATCAAAGCACAACGCAATTACACGGTAACTGAGCTAGAAGTGAAAACGTCGTTGCCGACGCGCTTTCAAGGTCGTTTGAAGACGAAGAAGAAATTGGCGAACTAAAAGTTGAATTGTTTCCTTGAAATTCACTTAGATTCTGATGCGTTTCAATCCACTGATTATTGTGCTTAGAGCGCGTTATAAGTCAGCGGATTTACCTGATTTTCGTGTAATTGATAAATTTATCTATCGACGTTGTATGTTTACAACAGACTCTGATGACTGTTGGAAGTTGTTAGTTCCAGACGAACTACGCATGTCAGTCATCAAAGCCGCTCATGATCAGCCGACCTAGTAACAAGTGAAACACCGTTTCAAAGAATATATGTAGATTTCATTGGTCCTTTTCCTCGAACTAAGAAAGGCAACGTTGGAATTTTCATCATACTCGACCATTTTTCTAAGTTTACTTTTCTCAAAGCG
>JAECXC010000479.1:0-21926 GCA_018152125.1 Drosophila dunni | reverse complement strand
AAAAAAAATTATAAATTGTCCAAATCATAATTATTTTGAAGTAGAGTCAATATAAATGGTATTCCAATTAAAAACGGTTGAGTTTTCACAGAGAAAATCAAGATTAATGCTCTAAATGTGGTGATTCCAAAAATAAGGTCCAAAATCGTCTAGGACGACTAGAAACGCCTAAAAATGAAAAAAATAAAAAAAGTTGAAAAAAATTTTAAATTGTCCAAATCATAATTATTTTGAAGTAGAGTCAATATAAATGGTATTCCAATTAAAAACCGGTTGAGTTTTCACAGAGAAAATCAAGATTAATGCTCTAAATGTGGTGATTCCAAAATAAGGTCCAAAATCGTCTAGGACGACTAGAAACGCCTAAAAATGAAAAAATAAAAAAAAGTTGAAAAAAAATTTTAAATTGTCCAAATCATAATTATTTTGAAGTAGAGTCAATATAAATGGTATTTCAATTAAAAACCGGTTGAGTTTTCACAGAGAAAATCAAGATTAATGCTCTAAATGTGGTGATTCCAAAATAAGGTCTAAAATCGTCTAGGACGACTAGAAACGCCTAAAAATGAAAAAAATAAAAAAAAGTTGAAAAAAAAATTATAAATTGTCCAAATCATAATTATTTTGAAGTAGAGTCAATATAAATGGTATTCCAATTAAAAACCGGTTGAGTTTTCACAGAGAAAATCAAGATTAATGCTCTTAAATGTGGTGATTCCAAAATAAGGTCCAAAATCGTCTAGGACGACTAGAAACGCCTAAAAATGAAAAAAATAAAAAAAAGTTGAAAAAAATTTATAAATTGTCGAAATCATAATTATTTTGAAGTAGAGTCAATATAAATGGTATTCCAATTAAAAACCGGTTGAGTTTTCACAGAGAAAATCAAGATTAATGCTCTAAATGTGGTGATTCCAAAATAAGGTCTAAAATCGTCTAGGACGACTAGAAACGCCTAAAAATGAAAAAAATAAAAAAAGTTGAAAAAAAATTATAAATTGTCGAAATCATAATTATTTTGAAGTAGAGTCAATATAAATGGTATTCCAATTAAAAACCGGTTGAGTTTTCACAGAGAAAATCAAGATTAATGCTCTAAATGTGGTGATTCCAAAATAAGGTCTAAAATCGTCTAGGACGACTAGAAACGCCTAAAAATGAAAAAAATAAAAAAAGTTGAAAAAAAATTATAAATTGTCGAAATCATAATTATTTTGAAGTAGAGTCAATATAAATGGTATTCCAATTAAAAACCGGTTGAGTTTTCACAGAGAAAATCAAGATTAATGCTCTAAATGTGGTGATTCCAAAATAAGGTCTAAAATCGTCTAGGACGACTAGAAACGCCTAAAAATGAAAAAAAATAAAAAAAGTTGAAAAAAAATTTATAAATTGTCGAAATCATAATTATTTTGAAGTAGAGTCAATATAAATGGTATTCCAATTAAAAACGGTTGAGTTTTCACAGAGAAAATCAAGATTAATGCTCTAAATGTGGTGATTCCAAAATAAGGTCCAAAATCGTCTAGGACGACTAGAAACGCCTAAAAATGAAAAAAAATAAAAAAAAGTTGAAAAAAAATTTATAAATTGTCGAAATCATAATTATTTTGAAGTAGAGTCAATATAAATGGTATTCCAATTAAAAACCGGTTGAGTTTTCACAGAGAAAATCAAGATTAATGCTCTAAATGTGGTGATTCCAAAATAAGGTCTAAAATCGTCTAGGACGACTAGAAACGCCTAAAAATGAAAAAAATAAAAAAAAGTTGAAAAAAAATTTTAAATTGTCCAAATCATAATTATTTTGAAGTAGAGTCAATATAAATGGTATTCCAATTAAAAACCGGTTGAGTTTTCACAGAGAAAATCAAGATTAATGCTCTAAATGTGGTGATTCCAAAATAAGGTCTAAAATCGTCTAGGACGACTAGAAACGCCTAAAAAATGAAAAAATAAAAAAAGTTGAAAAAAAATTTATAAATTGTCGAAATCATAATTATTTTGAAGTAGAGTCAATATAAATGGTATTTCCAATTAAAAACCGGTTGAGTTTTCACAGAGAAAATCAAGATTAATGCTCTAAATGTGGTGATTCCAAAATAAGGTCTAAAATCGTCTAGGACGACTAGAAACGCCTAAAAATGAAAAAAATAAAAAAAAGTTGAAAAAAATTATAAATTGTCGAAATCATAATTATTTTGAAGTAGAGTCAATATAAATGGTATTCCAATTAAAAACCGGTTGAGTTTTCACAGAGAAAATCAAGATTAATGCTCTAAATGTGGTGATTCCAAAATAAGGTCCAAAATCGTCTAGGACGACTAGAAACGCCTAAAAAATGAAAAAAAATAAAAAAAGTTGAAAAAAAATTTTAAATTGTCGAAATCATAATTATTTTGAAGTAGAGTCAATATAAATGGTATTTCCAATTAAAAACCGGTTGAGTTTTCACAGAGAAAATCAAGATTAATGCTCTAAATGTGGTGATTCCAAAATAAGGTCTAAAATCGTCTAGGACGACTAGAAACGCCTAAAAATGAAAAAAATAAAAAAAGTTGAAAAAAATTATAAATTGTCCAAATCATAATTATTTTGAAGTAGAGTCAATATAAATGGTATTCCAATTAAAAACTCGGTTGAGTTTTCACAGAGAAAATCAAGATTAATGCTCTAAATGTGGTGATTCCAAAATAAGGTCCAAAATCGTCTAGGACGACTAGAAACGCCTAAAAAATGAAAAAAAATAAAAAAAGTTGAAAAAAAATTTATAAATTGTCGAAATCATAATTATTTTGAAGTAGAGTCAATATAAATGGTATTCCAATTAAAAACCGGTTGAGTTTTCACAGAGAAAATCAAGATTAATGCTCTAAATGTGGTGATTCCAAAATAAGGTCTAAAATCGTCTAGGACGACTAGAAACGCCTAAAAATGAAAAAAATAAAAAAAAGTTGAAAAAAATTTTAAATTGTCGAAATCATAATTATTTTGAAGTAGAGTCAATATAAATGGTATTCCAATTAAAAACCGGTTGAGTTTTCACAGAGAAAATCAAGATTAATGCTCTAAATGTGGTGATTCCAAAATAAGGTCTAAAATCGTCTAGGACGACTAGAAACGCCTAAAAAATGAAAAAAAAAAAAAAGTTGAAAAAAAATTTTAAATTGTCGAAATCATAATTATTTTGAAGTAGAGTCAATATAAATGGTATTCCAATTAAAAACCGGTTGAGTTTTCACAGAGAAAATCAAGATTAATGCTCTAAATGTGGTGATTCCAAAATAAGGTCCAAAATCGTCTAGGACGACTAGAAACGCCTAAAAAATGAAAAAAAATAAAAAAAGTTGAAAAAAAATTATAAATTGTCGAAATCATAATTATTTTGAAGTAGAGTCAATATAAATGGTATTCCAATTAAAAACCGGTTGAGTTTTCACAGAGAAAATCAAGATTAATGCTCTAAATGTGGTGATTCCAAAATAAGGTCTAAAATCGTCTAGGACGACTAGAAACGCCTAAAAATGAAAAAAATAAAAAAAAGTTGAAAAAAAATTTTAAATTGTCGAAATCATAATTATTTTGAAGTAGAGTCAATATAAATGGTATTCCAATTAAAAACGGTTGAGTTTCACAGAGAAAATCAAGATTAATGCTCTAAATTGTGAAAAATTATAAATTGTCTAAAATCATAATTATTTTGAAGTAGAGTCAATATAAATGGTATTTCAATTAAAAATCGGTTGAGTTTTCACAGAGAAAATTAAGATTAATGCTTTAAATGTGGTGATTCCAAAATAAGGTCTAAAATCGTCTAGGACGACTAGAAACGCCTAAAAATGAAAAAATAAAAAAAGTTGAAAAAAAATTATAAATTGTCTAAATCATAATTATTTTGAAGTAGAGTCAATATAAATGGTATTTCAATTAAAAATCGGTTGAGTTTTCACAGAGAAAATCAAGATTAATGCTCTTAATGTGGTGATTCCAAAATAAGGTCCAAAATCGTCTAGGACGACTAGAAACGCCTAAAAATGAAAAAAAAAAAAAAAGTTGAAAAAAAAATTTTAAATTGTCGAAATCATAATTATTTTGAAGTAGAGTCAATATAAATGGTATTTCAATTAAAAATCGGTTGAGTTTTCACAGAGAAAATCAAGATTAATGCTCTAAATGTGGTGATTCCAAAATAAGGTCCAAAATCGTCTAGGACGACTAGAAACGCCTAAAAATGAAAAAAAAAAAAAAGTTGAAAAAAATTTTAAATTGTCGAAATCATAATTATTTTGAAGTAGAGTCAATATAAATGGTATTCCAATTAAAAACCGGTTGAGTTTTCACAGAGAAAATCAAGATTAATGCTCTAAATGTGGTGATTCCAAAATAAGGTCCAAAATCGTCTAGGACGACTAGAAACGCCTAAAAATGAAAAATAAAAAAAAGTTGAAAAAAAATTTTAAATTGTCCAAATCATAATTATTTTGAAGTAGAGTCAATATAAATGGTATTTCAATTAAAAATCGGTTGAGTTTTCACAGAGAAAATCAAGATTAATGCTCTAAATGTGGTGATTCCAAAATAAGGTCCAAAATCGTCTAGGACGACTAGAAACGCCTAAAAATGAAAAAATAAAAAAAGTTGAAAAAAAAATTTAAATTGTCGAAATCATAATTATTTTGAAGTAGAGTCAATATAAATGGTATTCCAATTAAAAAACGGTTGAGTTTTCACAGAGAAAATCAAGATTAATGCTCTAAATGTGGTGATTCCAAAATAAGGTCTAAAATCGTCTAGGACGACTAGAAACGCCTAAAAATGAAAAAAATAAAAAAAGTTGAAAAAAATTTTAAAATTGTCGAAATCATAATTATTTTGAAGTAGAGTCAATATAAATGGTATTCCAATTAAAAACCGGTTGAGTTTTCACAGAGAAAATCAAGATTAATGCTCTAAATGTGGTGATTCCAAAATAAGGTCCAAAATCGTCTAGGAGACGCTAGAAACGCCTAAAAATGAAAAAAAAAGTAGTTAAAAAAAATTATAAATTGTCGAAATCATAATTATTTTGAAGAGAGTCAATATAAATGTTTATTTGAAGTAGAGTCAATATAAATGGTATTCCAATTAAAAACCGGTTGAGTTTTCACAGAGAAAATCAAGATTAATGCTCTAAATGTGGTGATTCCAAAAATAAGGTCCAAAATCGTCTAGGACGACTAGAAACGCCTAAAAATGAAAAAAAAAAAAAGTTGAAAAAAAATTTTAAATTGTCGAAATCATAATTATTTTGAAGTAGAGTCAATATAAATGGTATTCCAATTAAAAACCGGTTGAGTTTTCACAGAGAAAATCAAGATTAATGCTCTAAATGTGGTGATTCCAAAATAAGGTCCAAAATCGTCTAGGACGACTAGAAACGCCTAAAAATAAAAAAAAAAATTAAAAAAGTTGAAAAAAATTATTAAATTGTCGAAATCATAATTATTTTGAAGTAGAGTCAATATAAATGGTATTCCAATTAAAAACCGGTTGAGTTTTCACAGAGAAAATCAAGATTAATGCTCTAAATGTGGTGATTCCAAAATAAGGTCCAAAATCGTCTAGGACGACTAGAAACGCCTAAAAATGAAAAAAAAAATAAAAAAGTAGAAAAAAATTTATAAATTGTCGAAATCATAATTATTTTGAAGTAGAGTCAATATAAATGGTATTTCAATAAAGTTCAAGTCAAATTATTTGAATAGAGTCAATATAAATGGTATTCCAATAAAAACCGGTTGAGTTTTCTCAGAGAAAATCAAGATTAATGTTAAAAAAAAAAATTATAAATTGTCCAAATCATAATTATTTTGAAATAAAAGTCAATATAAATGGTATTCCAATTAAAAACCGGTTGAGTTTTCACAGAGAAAATCAAGATTAATGCTCTTAAATGTGGTGATTCCAAAAATAAGGTCTAAAATCGTCTAGGACGACTAGAAACGCCTAAAAATGAAAAAAATAAAAAAGTTGAAAAAAAATTTTAAATTGTCGAAATCATAATTATTTTGAAGTAGAGTCAATATAAATGGTATTTCCAATTAAAAACCGGTTGAGTTTTCACAGAGAAAATCAAGATTAATGCTCTAAATGTGGTGATTCCAAAATAAGGTCTAAAATCGTCTAGGACGACTAGAAACGCCTAAAAATGAAAAAAAAAAAAAAGGTGAAAAAAAAATTTTAAATTGTCGAAATCATAATTATTTTGAAGTAGAGTCAATATAAATGGTATTTCAATTAAAAATCGGTTGAGTTTTCACAGAGAAAATCAAGATTAATGCTCTAAATGTGGTGATTCCAAAATAAGGTCTAAAATCGTCTAGGACGACTAGAAACGCCTAAAAATGAAAAAATAAAAAAAAAGTTGAAAAAAAATTTTAAATTGTCCAAATCATAATTATTTTGAAGTAGAGTCAATATAAATGGTATTCCAATTAAAAACCGGTTGAGTTTTCACAGAGAAAATCAAGATTAATGCTCTTAATGTGGTGATTCCAAAATAAGGTCCAAAATCGTCTAGGACGACTAGAAACGCCTAAAAATGAAAAAATAAAAAAAAGTTGAAAAAAATTTTAAATTGTCGAAATCATAATTATTTTGAAGTAGAGTCAATATAAATGGTATTCCAATTAAAAACCGGTTGAGTTTTCACAGAGAAAATCAAGATTAATGCTCTAAATGTGGTGATTCCAAAATAAGGTCCAAAATCGTCTAGGACGACTAGAAACGCCTAAAAATGAAAAAATAAAAAAAGTTAAAAAAAAATTATAAATTGTCGAAATCATAATTATTTTGAAGTAGAGTCAATATAAATGGTATTCCAATTAAAAATCGGTTGAGTTTTCACAGAGAAAATCAAGATTAATGCTCTTAATGTGGTGATTCCAAAATAAGGTCCAAAATCGTCTAGGACGACTAGAAACGCCTAAAAAAAAATAAAAAAAAAAAAAAATTGTCAAATCATAATTATTTTGAAGTAGAGTCAATATAAATGGTATTTCAATTAAAAATCGGTTGAGTTTTCACAGAGAAAATCAAGATTAATGCTCTAAATGTGGTGATTCCAAAATAAGGTCCAAAATCGTCTAGGACGACTAGAAACGCCTAAAAATGAAAAAATAAAAAAGTTGAAAAAAATTTTAAATTGTCGAAATCATAATTATTTTGAAGTAGAGTCAATATAAATGGTATTCCAATTAAAAACCGGTTGAGTTTTCACAGAGAAAATCAAGATTAATGCTCTAAATGTGGTGATTCCAAAATAAGGTCTAAAATCGTCTAGGACGACTAGAAACGCCTAAAAATGAAAAAATAAAAAAAGTTGAAAAAAAATTTTAAATTGTCGAAATCATAATTATTTTGAAGTAGAGTCAATATAAATGGTATTTCAATTAAAAACCGGTTGAGTTTTCACAGAGAAAATCAAGATTAATGCTCTAAATGTGGTGATTCCAAAATAAGGTCCAAAATCGTCTAGGACGACTAGAAACGCCTAAAAATGAAAAAATAAAAAAAAAAAGTTGAAAAAAAATTTTAAATTGTCGAAATCATAATTATTTTGAAGTAGAGTCAATATAAATGGTATTCCAATTAAAAACCGGTTGAGTTTTCACAGAGAAAATCAAGATTAATGCTCTTAATGTGGTGATTCCAAAATAAGGTCCAAAATCGTCTAGGACGACTAGAAACGCCTAAAAACGAAAAAAAAAAAAAAAAATTGAAAAAAATTATAAATTGTCCAAATCATAATTATTTTGAAGTAGAGTCAATATAAATGGTATTCCAATTAAAAACCGGTTGAGTTTTCACAGAGAAAATCAAGATTAATGCTCTAAATGTGGTGATTCCAAAATAAGGTCTAAAATCGTCTAGGACGACTAGAAACGCCTAAAAATGAAAAAATAAAAAAAGTTGAAAAAAAATTTTAAATTGTCGAAATCATAATTATTTTGAAGTAGAGTCAATATAAATGGTATTCCAATTAAAAACCGGTTGAGTTTTCACAGAGAAAATCAAGATTAATGCTCTAAATGTGGTGATTCCAAAATAAGGTCCAAAATCGTCTAGGACGACTAGAAACGCCTAAAAATGAAAAAATAAAAAAAGTTGAAAAAAAATTTTAAATTGTCGAAATCATAATTATTTTGAAGTAGAGTCAATATAAATGGTATTCCAATTAAAAATCGGTTGAGTTTTCACAGAGAAAATCAAGATTAATGCTCTTAATGTGGTGATTCCAAAATAAGGTCCAAAATCGTCTAGGACGACTAGAAACGCCTAAAAATGAAAAAAAAAAAAAAAAATTGAAAAAAAATTTTAAATTAATTTAAATGTCAAGATTAATGCTCTAAATGTGGTGATTCCAAAATAAGGTCCAAAATCGTCTAGGACGACTAGAAACGCTAAAAATAAAAAAATTGAAAAAAATTTTAAATTGTCGAAATCATAATTATTTTGAAGTAGAGTCAATATAAATGGTATTTCAATTAAAAACCGGTTGAGTTTTCACAGAGAAAATCAAGATTAATGCTCTAAATGTGGTGATTCCAAAATAAGGTCCAAAATCGTCTAGGACGACTAGAAACGCCTAAAAATGAAAAAATAAAAAAAAGTTGAAAAAAATTTTAAATTGTCGAAATCATAATTATTTTGAAGTAGAGTCAATATAAATGGTATTCCAATTAAAAACCGGTTGAGTTTTCACAGAGAAAATCAAGATTAATGCTCTAAATGTGGTGATTCCAAAATAAGGTCCAAAATCGTCTAGGACGACTAGAAACGCCTAAAAATGAAAAAAATAAAAAAAGTTGAAAAAAAATTTTAAATTGTCGAAATCATAATTATTTTGAAGTAGAGTCAATATAAATGGTATTCCAATTAAAAACCGGTTGAGTTTTCACAGAGAAAATCAAGATTAATGCTCTTAATGTGGTGATTCCAAAATAAGGTCCAAAATCGTCTAGGACGACTAGAAACGCCTAAAAATAAAAAAATAAAAAAGTTGAAAAAAAATTATAAATTGTCGAAATCATAATTATTTTGAAGTAGAGTCAATATAAATGGTATTCCAATTAAAAATCGGTTGAGTTTTCACAGAGAAAATCAAGATTAATGCTCTTAATGTGGTGATTCCAAAATAAGGTCCAAAATCGTCTAGGACGACTAGAAACGCCTAAAAATGAAAAAATAAAAAAAGTTGAAAAAAATTATAAATTGTCCAAATCATAATTATTTTGAAGTAGAGTCAATATAAATGGTATTTCAATTAAAAATCGGTTGAGTTTTCACAGAGAAAATCAAGATTAATGCTCTAAATGTGGTGATTCCAAAATAAGGTCCAAAATCGTCTAGGACGACTAGAAACGCCTAAAAATGAAACAATAAAAATAGTGAAAAAAAATTTTAAATTGTCGAAATCATAATTATTTTGAAGTAGAGTCAATATAAATGGTATTTCAATTAAAAATCGGTTGAGTTTTCACAGAGAAAATCAAGATTAATGCTCTTAATGTGGTGATTCCAAAATAAGGTCCAAAATCGTCTAGGACGACTAGAAACGCCTAAAAATAAAAAAAAAATAAAAAAAGTTGAAAAAAAATTTTAAATTGTCGAAATCATAATTATTTTGAAGTAGAGTCAATATAAATGGTATTTCAATTAAAAACCGGTTGAGTTTTCACAGAGAAAATCAAGATTAATGCTCTAAATGTGGTGATTCCAAAATAAGGTCTAAAATCGTCTAGGACGACTAGAAACGCCTAAAAATGAAAAAATACAAAAAAGTTGAAAAAAAATTATAAATTGTCCAAATCATAATTATTTTGAAGTAGAGTCAATATAAATGGTATTCCAATTAAAAACCGGTTGAGTTTTCACAGAGAAAATCAAGATTAATGCTCTAAATGTGGTGATTCCAAAATAAGGTCTAAAATCGTCTAGGACGCCTAGAAACGCCTAAAAATGAAAAAATAAAAAAAAGTTGAAAAAAAATTATAAATTGTCCAAATCATAATTATTTTGAAGTAGAGTCAATATAAATGGTATTCCAATTAAAAACCGGTTGAGTTTTCACAGAGAAAATCAAGATTAATGCTCTAAATGTGGTGATTCCAAAATAAGGTCTAAAATCGTCTAGGACGACTAGAAACGCCTAAAAATGAAAAAATAAAAAAAGTTGAAAAAAAATTTTAAATTGTCGAAATCATAATTATTTTGAAGTAGAGTCAATATAAATGGTATTCCAATTAAAAACCGGTTGAGTTTTCACAGAGAAAATCAAGATTAATGCTCTTAATGTGGTGATTCCAAAATAAGGTCCAAAATCGTCTAGGACGACTAGAAACGCCTAAAAATGAAAAAATAAAAAAAGTTGAAAAAAAATTATAAATTGTCCAAATCATAATTATTTTGAAGTAGAGTCAATATAAATGGTATTCCAATTAAAAAACCGGTTGAGTTTTCACAGAGAAAATCAAGATTAATGCTCTTAATGTGGTGATTCCAAAATAAGGTCCAAAATCGTCTAGGACGACTAGAAACGCCTAAAAATGAAAAAAAAAAAAAAAGTTGAAAAAAAATTTTAAATTGTCGAAATCATAATTATTTTGAAGTAGAGTCAATATAAATGGTATTTCAATTAAAAACCGGTTGAGTTTTCACAGAGAAAATCAAGATTAATGCTCTAAATGTGGTGATTCCAAAATAAGGTCTAAAATCGTCTAGGACGACTAGAAACGCTTAAAAATGAAAAAATAAAAAAAGTTGAAAAAAATTATAAATTGTCCAAATCATAATTATTTTGAAGTAGAGTCAATATAAATGGTATTCCAATTAAAAACCGGTTGAGTTTTCACAGAGAAAATCAAGATTAATGCTCTAAATGTGGTGATTCCAAAATAAGGTCCAAAATCGTCTAGGACGACTAGAAACGCCTAAAAATGAAAAAATAAAAAAAGTTGAAAAAAAATTATAAATTGTCCAAATCATAATTATTTTGAAGTAGTCAATATAAATGGTATTTCAATTAAAAATCGGTTGAGTTTTCACAGAGAAAATCAAGATTAATGCTCTTAATGTGGTGATTCCAAAATAAGGTCCAAAATCGTCTAGGACGCCTAGTAACGCCTAAAAATGAAAAAATAAAAAAAGTTGAAAAAAAATTATAAATTGTCGAAATCATAATTATTTTGAAGTAGAGTCAATATAAATGGTATTCCAATTAAAAACCGGTTGAGTTTTCACAGAGAAAATCAAGATTAATGCTCTAAATGTGGTGATTCCAAAATAAGGTCTAAAATCGTCTAGGACGACTAGAAACGCTTAAAAATGAAAAAATAAAAAAAAGTTGAAAAAAAATTATAAATTGTCCAAATCATAATTATTTTGAAGTAGAGTCAATATAAATGGTATTCCAATTAAAAACCGGTTGAGTTTTCACAGAGAAAATCAAGATTAATGCTCTAAATGTGGTGATTCCAAAATAAGGTCCAAAATCGTCTAGGACGACTAGAAACGCCTAAAAATTAAAAAATAAAAAAAGTTGAAAAAAAATTATAAATTGTCCAAATCATAATTATTTTGAAGTAGAGTCAATATAAATGGTATTTCAATTAAAAATCGGTTGAGTTTTCACAGAGAAAATCAAGATTAATGCTCTAAATGTGGTGATTCCAAAATAAGGTCCAAAATCGTCTAGGACGCCTAGAAACGCCTAAAAATGAAAAAATAAAAATAGGTGAAAAAAATTTTAAATTGTCGAAATCATAATTATTTTGAAGTAGAGTCAATATAAATGGTATTTCAATTAAAAATCGGTTGAGTTTTCACAGAGAAAATCAAGATTAATGCTCTTAATGCGGTGATTCCAAAATAAGGTCTAAAATCGTCTAGGACGACTAGAAACGCCTAAAAATAAAAAAATAAAAAAAAGTGAAAAAAAAATTGTAAATTGTCGAAATCATAATTATTTTGAAGTAGAGTCAATATAAATGGTATTCCAATTAAAAACCGGTTGAGTTTTCACAGAGAAAATCAAGATTAATGCTCTAAATGTGGTGATTCCAAAATAAGGTCTAAAATCGTCTAGGACGACTAGAAACGCCTAAAAATGAAAAAATAAAAAAAATTTAAAAAAAATTATAAATTGTCGAAATCATAATTATTTTGAAGTAGAGTCAATATAAATGGTATTCCAATTAAAAACCGGTTGAGTTTTCACAGAGAAAATCAAGATTAATGCTCTAAATGTGGTGATTCCAAAATAAGGTCCTAAAATCGTCTAGGACGCCTAGAAACGCCTAAAAATTAAAAAAATAAAAATAAAGTTGAAAAAAAATTATAAATTGTCGAAATCATAATTATTTTGAAGTAGAGTCAATATAAATGGTATTCCAATTAAAAACCGGTTGAGTTTTCACAGAGAAAATCAAGATTAATGCTCTTAATGTGGTGATTCCAAAATAAGGTCTAAAATCGTCTAGGACGACTAGAAACGTCTAAAAATGACAAAATAAAAAAAGTAGAAAAAAAATTTTATATTGTCGAAATCATAATTATTTTGAAGTAGAGTCAATATAAATGGTATTCCAATTAAAAACCGGTTGAGTTTTCACAGAGAAAATCAAGATTAATGCTCTTAATGTGGTGATTCCAAAATAAGGTCTAAAATCGTCTAGGACGACTAGAAACGCCTAAAAATGAAAAAATAAAAAAAGTTGAAAAAAAATTATAAATTGTCCAAATCATAATTATTTTGAAGTAGAGTCAATATAAATGGTATTCCAATTAAAAACCGGTTGAGTTTTCACAGAGAAAATCAAGATTAATGCTCTTAATGTGGTGATTCCAAAATAAGGTCCAAAATCGTCTAGGACGCCTAAAAACGCCTAAAAATGAAAAAAATAAAAAAAGGTGAAAAAAATTTTAAATTGTCGAAATCATAATTATTTTGAAGTAGAGTCAATATAAATGGTATTTCAATTAAAAATCGGTTGAGTTTTCACAGAGAAAATCAAGATTAATGCTCTTAATGCGGTGATTCCAAAATAAGGTCCAAAATCGTCTAGGACGCCTAGAAACGCCTAAAAATAAAAAAATAAAAAAAGTTGAAAAAAAATTGTAAATTGTCGAAATCATAATTATTTTGAAGTAGAGTCAATATAAATGGTATTTCAATTAAAAACCGGTTGAGTTTTCACAGAGAAAATCAAATTAATGCTCTAAATGTGGTGATTCCAAAATAAGGTCTAAAATCGTCTAGGACGACTAGAAACGCTTAAAAATGAAAAAAAAAAAAAAGTTGAAAAAAAATTATAAATTGTCCAAATCATAATTATTTTGAAGTAGAGTCAATATAAATGGTATTCCAATTAAAAACCGGTTGAGTTTTCACAGAGAAAATCAAGATTAATGCTCTAAATGTGGTGATTCCAAAATGCGGTCTAAAATCGTCTAGGACGACTAGAAACGCCTAAAAATGAAAAAATAAAAAAGTTGAAAAAAATTATAAATTGTCCAAATCATAATTATTTTGAAGTAGAGTCAATATAAATGGTATTCCAATTAAAAAACCGGTTGAGTTTTCACAGAGAAAATCAAGACTAATGCTCTTAATGTGGTGATTCCAAAATAAGGTCTAAAATCGTCTAGGACGACTAGAAACGCCTAAAAATGAAAAAACAAAAAAAAAGTTGAAAAAAATTTTAAATTGTCGAAATCATAATTATTTTGAAGTAGAGTCAATATAAATGGTATTCCAATAAAAAACCGGTTGAGTTTTCACAGAGAAAATCAAGACTTAATGCTCTTAATGTGGTGATTCCAAAATAAGGTCTAAAATCGTCTAGGACGACTAGAAACGCCTAAAAAATGAAAAAACAAAAAAATGTGAAAAAAATTTTAAATTGTCGAAATCATAATTATTTTGAAGTAGAGTCAATATAAATGGTATTTCAATTAAAAATCGGTTGAGTTTTCACAGAGAAAATCAAGATTAATGCTTTAAATGTGGTGATTCCAAAATAAGGTCTAAAATCGTCTAGGACGACTAGAAACGCCTAAACATGAAAAAAATAAAAAAAGTTGAAAAAAAATTTTAAATTGTCGATATCAAGAATAATGCTCTAAATGTGGTGATTCCAAAATAAGGTCTAAAATCGTCTAGGACGACTAGAAACGCCTAAAAATGAAATAATAAAAAAAGTTAAAAAAAAATTTAAATTGTCCAAATCATAGTTATTTTGAAGTAGAGTCAATATAAATGGTATTCCAATTAAAAACCGGTTGAGTTTACACAGAGAAAATCAAGATTAATGCTCTTTATGTGGTGATTTCAAAATAAGGTCCAAAATCGTCTAGGACGACTAGAAACGCCTAAAAATGAAAAAACCAAAAAATGGTGAAAAAAATTTTAAATTGTCGAAATCATAATTATTTTGAAGTAGAGTCAATATAAATGGTATTCCAATTAAAAACCGGTTGAGTTTGCACAGAGAAAATCAAGTTTAATGCTCTTAATGTGGTGATTCCAAAATAAGGTCTAAAATCGTCTAGGACGACTAGAAACGCCTAAAAATGAAAAAATAAAAAAAGTTGAAAAAAAATTTTAAATTGTCGAAATCATAATTATTATGATGTAGAGTCAATATAAATGGTATTTCAATTAAAAACCGGTTGAGTTTTCACAGAGAAAATCAAGATTAATGCTCTAAATGTGGTGATTCCAAAATAAGGTCTAAAATCGTCTAGGACGACTAGAAACGCCTAAAAATGAAAAATAAAAAAAAAAATTGAAAAAAATTTTAAATTGTCGAAATCAAGATTAATGCTCTAAATGTGGTGATTCCAAAATAAGGTCCAAAATCGTCTAGGACTACTAGAAACGTCTAGATTAATGCTCTTAATGTGGTGATTCCAAAATAAGGTCGAAAATCGTCTAGGACGACTAGAAACGCCTAAAAATGAAAAAATAAAAAATTATTTTAAAGTAGTGTCAATATAAATGGTATTTCAATTAAAAATCGGTTGAGTTTTCACAGAGAAAATCAAGATTAATGCTCTTAATGCGGCAATTCCAAAATAAGGTCCAAACTCGTCTAGGACGCCTAGAAACGCCTAAAAATGAAAAAATAAAAAAAAGTTGAAAACAAATTTTAAATTGTCGAAAAATTATAATTATTTTGAAGTAGAGTCAATATAAATGGTATTCCAATTAAAAAATAAGGTCTAAACTCGTCTGGGACGACTAGAAACGCTTAAAAATGAACAAATAAAAAAATTGAACAAAAATTATAAATTGTCCAAATCATAATTATTTTGAAGTAGAGTCAATATAAATGGTATTCCAATTAAAAACCGGTTGAGTTTTCATAGAGAAAATCAAGATTAATGCTCTTAATGTGGTGATTCCAAAATAAGGTCGAAAATCGTCTAGGACGACTAGAAACGCCTAAAAATGAAAAAATTAAAAAAATTTTAAATTGTCAAATCATAATTATTTTAAAGTAGTGTCAATATAAATGGTATTTCAATTAAAAATCGGTTGAGTTTTCACAGAGAAAATCAAGATTAATGCTCTAAATGCGGTGATTCCAAAATAAGGTCCAAACTCGTCTAGGACGCCTAGAAACGCCGAAAAATGAAAAAATAAAAAAAGTTGAAAAAAATTTTAAATTGTCGAAATCATAATTATTTTGAAGTAGAGTCAATATAAATGGTATTCCAATAAAAAAAAAGGTCTAAAATCGTCTAGGACGACTAGAAACGCTTAAAAATGAAAAAACAAAAAAATTGAACAAAAAATTATAAATTGTCCAAATCATAATTATTTTGAAGTAGAGTCAATATAAATGGTATTCCAATTAAAAACCGGTTGAGTTTTAATAGAGAAAATCAAGATTAATGCTCTAAATGTGGTGATTCCAAAATAAGGTCCAAAATCGTCTAGGACGACTAGAAACGCCTAAAAATTAAAAAACAAAAAAAATGTGAAAAAAATTTTAAATTGTCGAAATCATAATTATTTTGAAGTAGAGTCAATATAAATGGTATTTCAATTAAAAACCGGTTGAGTTTTCACAGAGAAAATCAAGATTAATGCTCTAAATTTGGTGATTCCAAAATAAGGTCTAAAATCGTCTAGGACGACTAGAAACGCCTAAAAATGACAAAATAAAAAAAGTAGAAAAAAAATTTTAAATTGTCGAAGTCATAATTATTTTGAAGTAGAGCCAATATAAATGGTATTCCAATTAAAAACCGGTTGAGTTTTCACAGAGAAAATCAAGATTAATGCTCTTAATGTGGTGATTCCAAAATAAGGTCTAAAATCGTCTAGGACGACTAGAAACGCCTAAAAATGAAAAAATAAAAAAAGTTGAAACAAAATTTTAAATTGTCGAAATCATAATTATTTTGAAGTTGAGTCAATATAAATGGTATTCCAATTAAAAACCGGTTGAGTTTTCACAGAGAAAATCAAGATTAATGCTCTTAATGTGGTGATTCCAAAATAAGGTCGAAAATCGTCTAGGACGACTAGAAACGCCTAAAAATGAAAAAATAATTATTTTAAAGTAGTGCAATATAAATGGACGACTAGAAACGCCTAAAAATGAAAAAAAAAAAAGTTGAAAAAAATTATAAATTGTCCAAATCATAATTATTTTGAAGTAGAGTCAATATAAATGGTATTTCAATTAAAAATCGGTTGAGTTTTCACAGAGAAAATCAAGATTAATGCTCTAAATGTGGTGATTCCAAAATAAGGTCCAAAATCTTCTAGGACGACTAGAAACGCTTAAAAATGAAAAAATAAAAAAATTAAACAAAAATTATAAATTGTCCAAATCATAATTATTTTGAAGTAGAGTCAATATAAATGGTATTCCAATTAAAAACCGGTTGAGTTTTCACAGAGAAAATCAAGATTAATGCTCTAAATTTGGTGATTCCAAAATAAGGTCCAAAATCGTCTAGGACGACTAGAAACGCCAAAAAATGAAAAAATAAAAAAAGTTGAAAAAAAATTTTAAATTGTCGAAGTCATAATTATTTTGAAGTAGAGTCAATATAAATGGTATTCCAATTAAAAATCGGTTGAGTTTTCACAGAGAAAATCAAGATTAATGCTCCAAAATGTAATTTGTGATTCAAAATAAGGTCTAAAAAAAATCGTCTAGGACGACTAGAAACGCCTAAAAATGAAAAAAATAAAAAAAGTTGAAAAAAAATTTTAAATTGTCGAAATCATAATTATTTTGAAGTAGAGTCAATATAAATGGTATTCCAATTAAAAACCGGTTGAGTTTTCACAGAGAAAATCAAGATTAATGCTCTTAATGTGGTGATTCCAAAATAAGGTCCAAAATCGTCTAGGACGACTAGAAACGCCTAAAAAATGAAAAAAAATAAAAAAAAAAGTTGAAAAAAAATTATAAATTGTCCAAATCATAATTATTTTGAAGTAGAGTCAATATAAATGGTATTTCAATTAAAAATCGGTTGAGTTTTCACAGAGAAAATCAAGATTAATGCTCTTAATGTGGTGATTCCAAAATAAGGTACAAAATCGTCTAGGACGACTAGAAACGCCTAAAAATGAAAAAATAAAAAAAGTTAAAAAAAAATTTTAAATTGTCGAAATCATAATTATTTTGAAGTAGAGTCAATATAAATGGTATTCCAATTAAAAACCGGTTGAGTTTTCACAGAGAAAATCAAGATTAATGCTCTAAATGTGGTGATTCCAAAATAAGGTCTAAAATCGTCTAGGACGACTAGAAACGCCTAAAAAATAAAAAAAGTTGAAAAAAAATTATAAATTGTCCAAATCATAATTATTTTGAAGTAGAGTCAATATAAATGGTATTCCAATTAAAAACGGTTGAGTTTTCACAGAGAAAATCAAGATTAATGCTCTAAATATGGTGATTCCAAAATAAGGTCTAAAATCGTCTAGGACGACTAGAAACGCCTAAAAATGAAAAAAAATAAAAAAAAGTTGAAAAAAAATTTTAAATTGTCAAAATCATAATTATTTTGAAGTAGAGTCAATATAAATGGTATTCCAATTAAAAAACGGTTGAGTTTTTACAGAGAAAATCAAGATTAATGCTCTTAATGTGGTGATTCCAAAATAAGGTCTAAAATCGTCTAGGACGACTAGAAACGCCTAAAAATGAAAAAATAAAAAAAGTTGAAAAAAAATTATAAATTGTCCAAATCATAATTATTTTGAAGTAGAGTCAATATAAATGGTATTCCAATTAAAAACCGGTTGAGTTTTCACAGAGAAAATCAAGATTAATGCTCTAAATGTGGTGATTCCAAAATAAGGTCCAAAATCGTCTAGGACGCCAAGAAACGCCTAAAAATGAAAAAACAAAAAAAGGTGAAAAAAAATTTTAAATTGTCGAAATCATAATTGTTTTGAAGTTGAGTCAATATAAATGGTATTCCAATTAAAAATCGGTTGAGTTTTCACAGAGAAAATCTAGATTAATGCTCTAAATATGGTGATTCTAAAATAAGGTCCAAAATCGTCTAGGACGACTAGAAACGCCTAAAAATGAAAAAAAAAAAAAAGTTGAAAAAAAATTTTAAATTGTCCAAATCATAATTATTTTGAAGTAGAGTCAATATAAATGGTATTCCAATTAAAAACGGTTGAGTTTTCACAGAGAAAATCAAGATTAATGCTCTAAATGTGGTGATTCCAAAATAAGGTTTAAAATCGTCTAGGACGACTAGAAACGCCTAAAAATGAAAAAAATAAAAAAAAGTTGAAAAAAAAATTATAAATTGTCCAAATCATAATTATTTTGAAGTAGAGTCAATATAAATGGTATTCCAATTAAAAACCGGTTGAGTTTTCACAGAGAAAATCAAGATTAATGCTCTTAATATGGTGATTCCAAAATTAAGGTCTAAAATCGTCTAGGACGACTAGAAACGCCAAAAAATGAAAAAATAAAAATAAGTTAAAAAAAAATTTTAAATTGTCGAAATCATAATTATTTTGAAGTAGAGTCAATATAAATGGTATTTCAATTAAAAATCGGTTGAGTTTTAACAGAGAATATCAAGATTAATGCTCTAAATGTGGTGATTCCAAAATATGGTCCTAAATCATCTAGGACGACTTAAAACGCCAAAAAATTAAAAAACAAAAAAAGTTGAAAAAAAATTTTAAATTGTCGAAATCATAATTATTTTGAAGTAGAGTCAATATAAATGGTATTTCAATTAAAAATCGGTTGAGTTTTCACAGAGAAAATCAAGATTAATTCTCTAAACGTGGTGATTCCAAAATAAGGTCCAAAATCGTCTAGGACGACTAGAAACGCCTAAAAATGAAAAAATAAAAAAAGTGAAAAAAAATTTTAATTTGTCGAAATCATAATTATTTTGATGTAGAGTTAATATAAATGGTATTTTTATTAAAAATCGGTTGAGTTTTCACAGAGAAAATCAAAATTAATGCTCTTAATGTGGTGACTCCAAAAAGGGTCTAAAATCGTCTAGGACGACTAGAAACGCCTAAAAATGAAAAAAATAAAAAAAGTTTAAAAAAATTATAAATTGTCCAAATCATAATTATTTTGAAGTAGAGTCAATATAAATGGTATTTCAATTAAAAATCGGTTGAGTTTTCACAGAGAAAATCAAGATTAATGCTCTAAATATGGTGATTCCAAATTAAGGTCTAAAATCGTCTAGGACGACTAGAAACGCCTAAAAATGAAATAATAAAAAAAGTTGAAAAAAAATTTTAAATTGTCCAACTCATAATTATTTTGAAGTAGAGTCAATATAAATGGTATTCCAATTAAAAACCGGTTGAGTTTTCACAGAGAAAATCAAGATTATTGCTCTAAATGTGGTGATTCCCAAATAAGGTCCAAAATCGTCTAGAACGCCTATAAACACCTAAAAATGAAAAAAAAAACAAAAAAGGTGAAAAAAATTGTAAATTGTCCAAATAATAATTATTTTGAAGTAGAGTCAATATAAATGGTATTTCAATTAAAAATCGGTTAAGTTTCCACAGAGAAAATCATGATTAATGCTGTAATTGTAGTGATTCCAAAATAAGGTCTAAAATCGTCTAGGACGACTAAAAACGCCTAAAAATAAAAAAATAAAAAAGTTGAAAAAAATTATAAATTGTCCAAATCATAATTATTATGAAGTAGAGTGAATATAAATGGTATTCCAATTAAAAAACCGGTTGAGTTTGCAAGGAGAAAGTCAAGATTAATGCTCTAAATGTGGTGATTCCAAAATAAGGTCTAAAATCGTCTAGGACGACTAGAAACGTTTAAAAAATAATATAAAAAAAAAGTTGAAAAAAAATTTTAAATTGTCGAAATCATAATTATTTTGAAGTAGAGTCAATATAAATGGTATTTTAATTAAAAGTCGGTTGAGTTTCACAGAGAAAATCAAGATTAATGCTCTAAATGTGGTGATTCCAAAATAAGGTCCAAAATCGTCTAGAACGACTAGAAACGCCTAAAAATGAAGAAATATAAAAAATGGTGAACAAAATTTTTAATTGTCGAAATAATAATTATTTTGAAGTAGAGTCAATATAAATGGTATTTCAATTAAAAATCGGTTGAGTTTTCACAGAGAAAATCAAGATTAATGTTCTAAATGTGGTGATTCCAAAAAAGATCTAAAATCGTCTAGGACGACTAGAAACGCCTAAAAATGAAAAAAAAAAAAAGTTGAAAAAAATTTTAAATTGTCCAAATCATAATTATTTTGAAGTAGAGTCAATATAAATGGTATTTCAATTAAAAATCGGTTGAGTTTTCACAGAGAAAATCAAGATTAAAGCTCTTAATGTGGTGATTTCAAAATAAGGTCTAAAATCGTCTAGGACGCCTAGAAACACCTAAAAATGAAAAAAAAAAAAAAAGGTGAAAAAAAGTTGTAAATTGTCCAAATAATAATTATTTTGAAGTAGAGTCAATATAAATGGTATTTCAATTAAAAACCGGTTGAGTTTCCACAGAGAAAATCAAGATAAATGCTCTAAATGTGGTGATTCCAAAATAAGGTCTTAAATCGTCTAGGACGACTAGAAACGCCTAAAAATTAAAAAAAAAAAAAAGTTGAAAAAAAGTTATAAATTGTCCAAATCATAATTATTTTGAAGTAGAGTCAAAATAAATGGTATTTCAATTATAAATCGGTTGAGTTTTCACAGAGAAAATCAAGATTAATGCCCTAAATGCGGTGATTCCAAAATAAGGTCTAAAATCGTCTAGGACGCCTAGAAACGCCTAAAAATGACAAAAATAAAAAAAGGTTGAAAACAAATTTTAAAAATTCGAAATCATAATTATTTTGAAGTAGAGTCAATATAAATGGTATTTCAATTAAAAATCGGTTGAGTTTTCACAGAGAAAATCAAGATTAATGCTCTTAATGTGGTGATTCCAAAATAAGGTCTAAAATCGTCTAGGACGACGAAAACGCCTAAAAAGAAAAAAAAAGTTGAAAAAAATTTTTAAATTGTCCAAATCATAATTATTTTGAAGTAGAGTCAATATAAATGGTATTTCAATTTAAAATTGGTTGAGTTTTCACAGAGAAAATCAAGATTAATGCTCTTAATGTGGTGATTCCAAAATAACGTCCAAAATCGTCTAGGACGCCTAGAAACGCCTAAAAAGGAAAAAAATAATAAAAGTAGAAACAAAAATTTTAAACTGTCGAAATCATAATTGTTTTGAAGTTGAGTCAATATAAATGGTATTTCAATTAAAAATGGTTGAGTTTTCACAGAGAAAATCAAGATTATTGCTCTAAATGTAGTGATTCAAAAATAAGGTCAAAAAATCGTCTAGGACGACTAGAAACGCCTAAAAATGAAAAAA
>JAECXC010000478.1:0-39332 GCA_018152125.1 Drosophila dunni | reverse complement strand
TCCAAAATAAGGTCCAAAATCGTCTAGGACGACTAGAAACGCCTAAAAAATGAAAAAATAAAAAAAGTTGAAAAAAAAATTATAAATTGTCCAAATCATAATTATTTTGAAGTAGAGTCAATATAAATGGTATTCCAATTAAAAACCGGTTGAGTTTTCACAGAGAAAATCAAGATTAATGCTCTAAATGTGGTGATTCCAAAATAAGGTCCAAAATCGTCTAGGACGACTAGAAACGCCTAAAAATGAAAAAAAACAAAAAAAGTTGAAAAAAAATTTTAAATTGTCGAAATCATAATTATTTTGAAGTAGAGTCAATATAAATGGTATTCCAATTAAAAACCGGTTGAGTTTTCACAGAGAAAATCAAGATTAATGCTCTAAATGTGGTGATTCCAAAATAAGGTCCAAAATCGTCTAGGACGACTAGAAACGCCTAAAAATGAAAAAATAAAAAAAGTTGAAAAAAAATTTTAAATTGTCGAAATCATAATTATTTTGAAGTAGAGTCAATATAAATGGTATTCCAATTAAAAACCGGTTGAGTTTTCACAGAGAAAATCAAGATTAATGCTCTAAATGTGGTGATTCCAAAATAAGGTCCAAAATCGTCTAGGACGACTAGAAACGCCTAAAAATGAAAAAAATAAAAAAAGTTGAAAAAAAATTTTAAATTGTCCAAATCATAATTATTTTGAAGTAGAGTCAATATAAATGGTATTCCAATTAAAAACCGGTTGAGTTTTCACAGAGAAAATCAAGATTAATGCTCTAAATGTGGTGATTCCAAAATAAGGTCCAAAATCGTCTAGGACGCCTAGAAACGCCTAAAAATGAAAAAAAATAAAAAAAGTTGAAAAAAAATTTATAAATTGTCGAAATCATAATTATTTTGAAGTAGAGTCAATATAAATGGTATTCCAATTAAAAACCGGTTGAGTTTTCACAGAGAAAATCAAGATTAATGCTCTAAATGTGGTGATTCCAAAATAAGGTCCAAAATCGTCTAGGACGACTAGAAACGCCTAAAAATGAAAAAAAATAAAAAAAAGTTGAAAAAAAATTTTAAATTGTCGAAATCATAATTATTTTGAAGTAGAGTCAATATAAATGGTATTCCAATTAAAAACCGGTTGAGTTTTCACAGAGAAAATCAAGATTAATGCTCTAAATGTGGTGATTCCAAAATAAGGTCCAAAATCGTCTAGGACGACTAGAAACGCCTAAAAATGAAAAAAAAAAAAAAGTTGAAAAAAAATTTTAAATTGTCGAAATCATAATTATTTTGAAGTAGAGTCAATATAAATGGTATTCCAATTAAAAACCGGTTGAGTTTTCACAGAGAAAATCAAGATTAATGCTCTAAATGTGGTGATTCCAAAATAAGGTCCAAAATCGTCTAGGACGACTAGAAACGCCTAAAAATGAAAAAAATAAAAAAAAGTTGAAAAAAAATTTTAAATTGTCGAAATCATAATTATTTTGAAGTAGAGTCAATATAAATGGTATTCCAATTAAAAACCGGTTGAGTTTTCACAGAGAAAATCAAGATTAATGCTCTAAATGTGGTGATTCCAAAATAAGGTCCAAAATCGTCTAGGACGACTAGAAACGCCTAAAAATGAAAAAAATAAAAAAAAGTTGAAAAAAAATTTTAAATTGTCGAAATCATAATTATTTTGAAGTAGAGTCAATATAAATGGTATTCCAATTAAAAACCGGTTGAGTTTTCACAGAGAAAATCAAGATTAATGCTCTAAATGTGGTGATTCCAAAATAAGGTCCAAAATCGTCTAGGACGCCTAGAAACGCCTAAAAATGAAAAAAAATAAAAAAAGTTGAAAAAAAATTTTAAATTGTCGAAATCATAATTATTTTGAAGTAGAGTCAATATAAATGGTATTTCCAATTAAAAACCGGTTGAGTTTTCACAGAGAAAATCAAGATTAATGCTCTAAATGTGGTGATTCCAAAATAAGGTCCAAAATCGTCTAGGACGACTAGAAACGCCTAAAAATGAAAAAAATAAAAAAAGTTGAAAAAAAATTTATAAATTGTCCAAATCATAATTATTTTGAAGTAGAGTCAATATAAATGGTATTCCAATTAAAAACCGGTTGAGTTTTCACAGAGAAAATCAAGATTAATGCTCTAAATGTGGTGATTCCAAAATAAGGTCCAAAATCGTCTAGGACGACTAGAAACGCCTAAAAATGAAAAAAATAAAAAAAGTTGAAAAAAAATTTTAAATTGTCGAAATCATAATTATTTTGAAGTAGAGTCAATATAAATGGTATTCCAATTAAAAACCGGTTGAGTTTTCACAGAGAAAATCAAGATTAATGCTCTAAATGTGGTGATTCCAAAATAAGGTCCAAAATCGTCTAGGACGACTAGAAACGCCTAAAAATGAAAAAAAAAAAAAGTTGAAAAAAAATTTTAAATTGTCGAAATCATAATTATTTTGAAGTAGAGTCAATATAAATGGTATTCCAATTAAAAACCGGTTGAGTTTTCACAGAGAAAATCAAGATTAATGCTCTAAATGTGGTGATTCCAAAATAAGGTCCAAAATCGTCTAGGACGACTAGAAACGCCTAAAAATGAAAAAAATAAAAAAAGTTGAAAAAAAATTTTAAATTGTCCAAATCATAATTATTTTGAAGTAGAGTCAATATAAATGGTATTCCAATTAAAAACCGGTTGAGTTTTCACAGAGAAAATCAAGATTAATGCTCTAAATGTGGTGATTCCAAAATAAGGTCCAAAATCGTCTAGGACGACTAGAAACGCCTAAAAATGAAAAAATAAAAAAAAGTTGAAAAAAAATTTTAAATTGTCGAAATCATAATTATTTTGAAGTAGAGTCAATATAAATGGTATTCCAATTAAAAACCGGTTGAGTTTTCACAGAGAAAATCAAGATTAATGCTCTAAATGTGGTGATTCCAAAATAAGGTCCAAAATCGTCTAGGACGACTAGAAACGCCTAAAAATGAAAAAAATAAAAAAAGTTGAAAAAAATTTATAAATTGTCCAAATCATAATTATTTTGAAGTAGAGTCAATATAAATGGTATTCCAATTAAAAACCGGTTGAGTTTTCACAGAGAAAATCAAGATTAATGCTCTAAATGTGGTGATTCCAAAATAAGGTCCAAAATCGTCTAGGACGCCTAGAAACGCCTAAAAATGAAAAAAATAAAAAAAGTTGAAAAAAAAATTTTAAATTGTCGAAATCATAATTATTTTGAAGTAGAGTCAATATAAATGGTATTCCAATTAAAAACCGGTTGAGTTTTCACAGAGAAAATCAAGATTAATGCTCTAAATGTGGTGATTCCAAAATAAGGTCCAAAATCGTCTAGGACGACTAGAAACGCCTAAAAATGAAAAAAATAAAAAAAGTTGAAAAAAAATTTTAAATTGTCGAAATCATAATTATTTTGAAGTAGAGTCAATATAAATGGTATTCCAATTAAAAACCGGTTGAGTTTTCACAGAGAAAATCAAGATTAATGCTCTAAATGTGGTGATTCCAAAATAAGGTCCAAAATCGTCTAGGACGACTAGAAACGCCTAAAAATGAAAAAAATAAAAAAAAGTTGAAAAAAAATTTTAAATTGTCGAAATCATAATTATTTTGAAGTAGAGTCAATATAAATGGTATTCCAATTAAAAACCGGTTGAGTTTTCACAGAGAAAATCAAGATTAATGCTCTAAATGTGGTGATTCCAAAATAAGGTCCAAAATCGTCTAGGACGACTAGAAACGCCTAAAAATGAAAAAAAAAAAAAAAAAGTTGAAAAAAAATTTATAAATTGTCGAAATCATAATTATTTTGAAGTAGAGTCAATATAAATGGTATTCCAATTAAAAACCGGTTGAGTTTTCACAGAGAAAATCAAGATTAATGCTCTAAATGTGGTGATTCCAAAATAAGGTCCAAAATCGTCTAGGACGACTAGAAACGCCTAAAAATGAAAAAAATAAAAAAAGTTGAAAAAAAATTTTAAATTGTCGAAATCATAATTATTTTGAAGTAGAGTCAATATAAATGGTATTCCAATTAAAAACCGGTTGAGTTTTCACAGAGAAAATCAAGATTAATGCTCTAAATGTGGTGATTCCAAAATAAGGTCCAAAATCGTCTAGGACGACTAGAAACGCCTAAAAATGAAAAAAATAAAAAAAGTTGAAAAAAAATTTATAAATTGTCGAAATCATAATTATTTTGAAGTAGAGTCAATATAAATGGTATTCCAATTAAAAACCGGTTGAGTTTTCACAGAGAAAATCAAGATTAATGCTCTAAATGTGGTGATTCCAAAATAAGGTCCAAAATCGTCTAGGACGACTAGAAACGCCTAAAAATGAAAAAAAATAAAAAAAAGTTGAAAAAAAAATTATAAATTGTCGAAATCATAATTATTTTGAAGTAGAGTCAATATAAATGGTATTCCAATTAAAAACCGGTTGAGTTTTCACAGAGAAAATCAAGATTAATGCTCTAAATGTGGTGATTCCAAAATAAGGTCCAAAATCGTCTAGGACGACTAGAAACGCCTAAAAATGAAAAAAATAAAAAAAGTTGAAAAAAAATTATAAATTGTCGAAATCATAATTATTTTGAAGTAGAGTCAATATAAATGGTATTCCAATTAAAAACCGGTTGAGTTTTCACAGAGAAAATCAAGATTAATGCTCTAAATGTGGTGATTCCAAAATAAGGTCCAAAATCGTCTAGGACGCCTAGAAACGCCTAAAAATGAAAAAAAAAAAAAAAAGTTGAAAAAAAATTTATAAATTGTCCAAATCATAATTATTTTGAAGTAGAGTCAATATAAATGGTATTCCAATTAAAAATCGGTTGAGTTTTCACAGAGAAAATCAAGATTAATGCTCTAAATGTGGTGATTCCAAAATAAGGTCCAAAATCGTCTAGGACGCCTAGAAACTCCTAAAAATGAAAAAATAAAAAAAGTTGAAAAAAATATTTAAATTGTCGATATCATAATTATTTTGAAGTAGAGTCAATATAAATGGTATTTCAGTTAAAAATCGGTTGAGTTTTCACAGAGAAAATCAAGATTAATGCTCTAAATGTGGTGATTCCAAAATAAGGTCCAAAATCGTCTAGGACGCCTAGAAACGCCTAAAAATGAAAAAACAAAAAAAGTTGAAAAAATAATTTAAATTGTCGAAATCATACTTATTTTGAAGTAGAGTCAATATAAATGGTATTCCAATTAATAACCGGTTGAGTTTTCACAGAGAAAATCAAGATTAATGCTCTAAATGTGGCGATTCCAAAATAAGGTCCAAAATCGTCTAGGACGCCTAGAAACGCCTAAAAATGAAAAAACAAAAAAAGGTGAAAAAAATTTTAAATTGTCGAAATTATAATTATTTTGAAGTAGAGTCAATATAAATGGTATTCCAATTAAAAACCGGTTGAGTTTTCACAGAGAAAATCAAGATTAATGCTCTAAATGTGGTGATTCCAAAATAAGGTCCAAAATCGTCTAGGACGACTAGAAACGCCTAAAAATGAAAAAAAAAAAAAGTTGAAAAAAAATTTTAAATTGTCGAAATCATAATTATTTTGAAGTAGAGTCAATATAAATGGTATTCCAATTAAAAACCGGTTGAGTTTTCACAGAGAAAATCAAGATTAATGCTCTAAATGTGGTGATTCCAAAATAAGGTCTAAAATCGTCTAGGACGACTAGAAACGCCTAAAAATGAAAAAAATAAAAAAAGTTGAAAAAAAATTTATAAATTGTCGAAATCATAATTATTTTGAAGTAGAGTCAATATAAATGGTATTCCAATTAAAAACCGGTTGAGTTTTCACAGAGAAAATCAAGATTAATGCTCTAAATGTGGTGATTCCAAAATAAGGTCTAAAATCGTCTAGGACGACTAGAAACGCCTAAAAATGAAAAAATAAAAAAAGTTGAAAAAAAATTATAAATTGTCGAAATCATAATTATTTTGAAGTAGAGTCAATATAAATGGTATTCCAATTAAAAACCGGTTGAGTTTTCACAGAGAAAATCAAGATTAATGCTCTAAATGTGGTGATTCCAAAATAAGGTCCAAAATCGTCTAGGACGACTAGAAACGCCTAAAAATGAAAAAATAAAAAAAAGTTGAAAAAAATTTTAAATTGTCCAAATCATAATTATTTTGAAGTAGAGTCAATATAAATGGTATTCCAATTAAAAACCGGTTGAGTTTTCACAGAGAAAATCAAGATTAATGCTCTAAATGTGGTGATTCCAAAATAAGGTCCAAAATCGTCTAGGACGCCTAGAAACGCCTAAAAATGAAAAAAAAAAAAGTTGAAAAAATAATTATAAATTGTCGAAATCATAATTATTTTGAAGTAGAGTCAATATAAATGGTATTCCAATTAAAAACCGGTTGAGTTTTCACAGAGAAAATCAAGATTAATGCTCTAAATGTGGTGATTCCAAAATAAGGTCCAAAATCGTCTAGGACGACTAGAAACGCCTAAAAATTAAAAATAAAAAAAGTTGAAAAAAATATTTAAATTGTCGAAATCATAATTATTTTGAAGTAGAGTCAATATAAATGGTATTCCAATTAAAAACCGGTTGAGTTTTCACAGAGAAAATCAAGATTAATGCTCTAAATGTGGTGATTCCAAAATAAGGTCCAAAATCGTCTAGGACGCCTAGAAACGCCTAAAAATGAAAAAAAAAAAGAAAAAAAAAAAAAAACAGACAGAAACGCCAAAAATAAAAAAAAAAAAAGTTGAAAAAAAATTATAAATTGTCGAAATCATAATTATTTTGAAGTAGAGTCAATATAAATGGTATTCCAATTAAAAACCGGTTGAGTTTTCACAGAGAAAATCAAGATTAATGCTCTAAATGTGGTGATTCCAAAATAAGGTCCAAAATCGTCTAGGACGCCTAGAAACGCCTAAAAAATGAAAAAATAAAAAAAAGTTGAAAAAAAATTATAAATTGTCGAAATCATAATTATTTTGAAGTAGAGTCAATATAAATGGTATTCCAATTAAAAACCGGTTGAGTTTTCACAGAGAAAATCAAGATTAATGCTCTAAATGTGGTGATTCCAAAATAAGGTCCAAAATCGTCTAGGACGCCTAGAAACGCCTAAAAATGAAAAAAATAAAAAAAGTTGAAAAAAAATTTATAAATTGTCGAAATCATAATTATTTTGAAGTAGAGTCAATATAAATGGTATTCCAATTAAAAACCGGTTGAGTTTTCACAGAGAAAATCAAGATTAATGCTCTAAATGTGGTGATTCCAAAATAAGGTCCAAAATCGTCTAGGACGACTAGAAACGCCTAAAAATGAAAAAATAAAAAAAGTTGAAAAAAAATTATAAATTGTCCAAATCATAATTATTTTGAAGTAGAGTCAATATAAATGGTATTCCAATTAAAAACCGGTTGAGTTTTCACAGAGAAAATCAAGATTAATGCTCTAAATGTGGTGATTCCAAAATAAGGTCCAAAATCGTCTAGGACGACTAGAAACGCCTAAAAATGAAAAAATAAAAAAAGTTGAAAAAAAATTTTAAATTGTCGAAATCATAATTATTTTGAAGTAGAGTCAATATAAATGGTATTCCAATTAAAAACCGGTTGAGTTTTCACAGAGAAAATCAAGATTAATGCTCTAAATGTGGTGATTCCAAAATAAGGTCCAAAATCGTCTAGGACGACTAGAAACGCCTAAAAATGAAAAAATAAAAAAAAGTTGAAAAAAAATTTATAAATTGTCGAAATCATAATTATTTTGAAGTAGAGTCAATATAAATGGTATTCCAATTAAAAACCGGTTGAGTTTTCACAGAGAAAATCAAGATTAATGCTCTAAATGTGGTGATTCCAAAATAAGGTCCAAAATCGTCTAGGACGACTAGAAACGCCTAAAAATGAAAAAAAATAAAAAAAAGTTGAAAAAAAATTTATAAATTGTCGAAATCATAATTATTTTGAAGTAGAGTCAATATAAATGGTATTCCAATTAAAAACCGGTTGAGTTTTCACAGAGAAAATCAAGATTAATGCTCTAAATGTGGTGATTCCAAAATAAGGTCCAAAATCGTCTAGGACGACTAGAAACGCCTAAAAATGAAAAAAAAAAAAAAAGTTGAAAAAAAATTTTAAATTGTCGAAATCATAATTATTTTGAAGTAGAGTCAATATAAATGGTATTTCCAATTAAAAACCGGTTGAGTTTTCACAGAGAAAATCAAGATTAATGCTCTAAATGTGGTGATTCCAAAATAAGGTCCAAAATCGTCTAGGACGACTAGAAACGCCTAAAAATGAAAAAAAAAAAAAAGTTGAAAAAAAATTTTAAATTGTCGAAATCATAATTATTTTGAAGTAGAGTCAATATAAATGGTATTCCAATTAAAAACCGGTTGAGTTTTCACAGAGAAAATCAAGATTAATGCTCTAAATGTGGTGATTCCAAAATAAGGTCCAAAATCGTCTAGGACGACTAGAAACGCCTAAAAATGAAAAAAATAAAAAAAGTTGAAAAAAAATTTATAAATTGTCGAAATCATAATTATTTTGAAGTAGAGTCAATATAAATGGTATTCCAATTAAAAACCGGTTGAGTTTTCACAGAGAAAATCAAGATTAATGCTCTAAATGTGGTGATTCCAAAATAAGGTCCAAAATCGTCTAGGACGACTAGAAACGCCTAAAAATGAAAAAATAAAAAGGTTGAAAAAAAATTTATAAATTGTTGAAATCATAATTATTTTGAAGTAGAGTCAATATAAATGGTATTCCAATTAAAAACCGGTTGAGTTTTCACAGAGAAAATCAAGATTAATGCTCTAAATGTGGTGATTCCAAAATAAGGTCCAAAATCGTCTAGGACGACTAGAAACGCCTAAAAATGAAAAAACAAAAAAAAGTTGAAAAAAAATTTATAAATTGTCGAAATCATAATTATTTTGAAGTAGAGTCAATATAAATGGTATTTCCAATTAAAAACCGGTTGAGTTTTCACAGAGAAAATCAAGATTAATGCTCTAAATGTGGTGATTCCAAAATAAGGTCCAAAATCGTCTAGGACGACTAGAAACGCCTAAAAATGAAAAAAAAAAAAAAGTTGAAAAAAAATTATAAATTGTCGAAATCATAATTATTTTGAAGTAGAGTCAATATAAATGGTATTTCCAATTAAAAACCGGTTGAGTTTTCACAGAGAAAATCAAGATTAATGCTCTAAATGTGGTGATTCCAAAATAAGGTCCAAAATCGTCTAGGACGACTAGAAACGCCTAAAAATGAAAAAAAAAAAAAGTTGAAAAAAAATTTTAAATTGTCGAAATCATAATTATTTTGAAGTAGAGTCAATATAAATGGTATTCCAATTAAAAACCGGTTGAGTTTTCACAGAGAAAATCAAGATTAATGCTCTAAATGTGGTGATTCCAAAATAAGGTCCAAAATCGTCTAGGACGACTAGAAACGCCTAAAAATGAAAAAACAAAAAAAAAGTTGAAAAAAAATTTTAAATTGTCCAAATCATAATTATTTTGAAGTAGAGTCAATATAAATGGTATTCCAATTAAAAACCGGTTGAGTTTTCACAGAGAAAATCAAGATTAATGCTCTAAATGTGGTGATTCCAAAATAAGGTCCAAAATCGTCTAGGACGACTAGAAACGCCTAAAAATGAAAAAAACAAAAAAAAGTTGAAAAAAAATTTTAAATTGTCTAAATCATAATTATTTTGAAGTAGAGTCAATATAAATGGTATTTCAATTAAAAATCGGTTGAGTTTTCACAGAGAAAATCAAGATTAATGCTCTAAATGTGGTGATTCCAAAATAAGGTCCAAAATCGTCTAGGACGACTAGAAACGCCTAAAAATGAAAAAACTAAAAAAAAGTTGAAAAAAAATTTATAAATTGTCGAAATCATAATTATTTTGAAGTAGAGTCAATATAAATGGTATTCCAATTAAAAACCGGTTGAGTTTTCACAGAGAAAATCAAGATTAATGCTCTAAATGTGGTGATTCCAAAATAAGGTCCAAAATCGTCTAGGACGCCTAGAAACGCCTAAAAATGAAAAAAACAAAAAAAAGTTGAAAAAAAATTTTAAATTGTCTAAATCATAATTATTTTGAAGTAGAGTCAATATAAATGGTATTCCAATTAAAAACGGTTGAGTTTTCACAGAGAAAATCAAGATTAATGCTCTAAATGTGGTGATTCCAAAATAAGGTCCAAAATCGTCTAGGACGACTAGAAACGCCTAAAAATGAAAAAAAAAAAAAAAAGTTGAAAAAAATTTTAAATTGTCGAAATCATAATTATTTTGAAGTAGAGTCAATATAAATGGTATTCCAATTAAAAACCGGTTGAGTTTTCACAGAGAAAATCAAGATTAATGCTCTAAATGTGGTGATTCCAAAATAAGGTCCAAAATCGTCTAGGACGACTAGAAACGCCTAAAAATGAAAAAAAAAAAAGTTGAAAAAAATTTTAAATTGTCGAAATCATAATTATTTTGAAGTAGAGTCAATATAAATGGTATTCCAATTAAAAATCGGTTGAGTTTTCACAGAGAAAATCAAGATTAATGCTCTAAATGTGGTGATTCCAAAATAAGGTCCAAAATCGTCTAGGACGACTAGAAACGCCTAAAAATGAAAAAACATAAAAAAAAGTTGAAAAAAATTTTAAATTGTCGAAATCATAATTATTTTGAAGTAGAGTCAATATAAATGGTATTCCAATTAAAAACCGGTTGAGTTTTCACAGAGAAAATCAAGATCAATGCTCTAAATGTGGTGATTCCAAAATAAGGTCCAAAATCGTCTAGGACGACTAGAAACGCCTAAAAATGAAAAAACAAAAAAAAGTTGAAAAAAAATTTATAAATTGTCGAAATCATAATTATTTTGAAGTAGAGTCAATATAAATGGTATTCCAATTAAAAATCGGTTGAGTTTTCACAGAGAAAATCAAGATCAATGCTCTAAATGTGGTGATTCCAAAATAAGGTCCAAAATCGTCTAGGACGACTAGAAACGCTTAAAAATGAAAAAACAAAAAAAGTTGAAAAAAAATTTTAAATTGTCGAAATCATAATTATTTTGAAGTAGAGTCAATATAAATGGTATTCCAATTAAAAAATCGGTTGAGTTTTCACAGAGAAAATCAAGATTAAAGCTCTAAATGTGGTGATTCCAAAATAAGGTCCAAAATCGTCTAGGACGACTAGAAACGCCTAAAAATGAAAAAACAAAAAAAAAGTTGAAAAAAAATTTTTAAATTGTCGAAATCATAATTATTTTGAAGTAGAGTCAATATAAATGGTATTCCAATTAAAAATCGGTTGAGTTTTCACAGAGAAAATCAAGATCAAAGCTCTAAAATGTGGTGATTCCAAAATAAGGTCCAAAATCGTCTAGGACGACTAGAAACGCCTAAAAATGAAAAAACAAAAAAAGTTGAAAAAAATTTTAAATTGTCGAAATCATAATTATTTTGAAGTAGAGTCAATATAAATGGTATTCCAATTAAAAATCGGTTGAGTTTTCACAGAGAAAATCAAGATCAAAGCTTGAAATGTGGTGATTCCAAAATAAGGTCCAAAATCGTCTAGGACGACTAGAAACGCCTAAAAATGGAAAAACAAAAAAAGTTGAAAAAAATTTTTAAATTGTCGAAATCATAATTATTTTGAAGTAGAGTCAATATAAATGGTATTCCAATTAAAAATCGGTTGAGTTTTCACAGAGAAAATCAAGATCAAAGCTTTAAATGTGGTGATTCCAAAATAAGGTCCAAAATCGTCTAGAACGACTAGAAACGCCTAAAAATGGAAAAACAAAAAAAAAGTTGAAAAAAATTTTAAATTGTCGAAATCATAATTATTTTGAAGTAGAGTCAATATAAATGGTATTCCAATTAAAAATCGGTTGAGTTTTCACAGAGAAAATCAAGATCAAAGCTTTAAATGTGGTGATTCCAAAATAAGGTCCAAAATCGTGTAGAACGACTAGAAACGCCTAAAAATGGAAAAACAAAAAAAGATTGAAAAAAATTTTAAATTGTCGAAATCATAATTATTTTGAAGTAGAGTCAATTTAAATGGTATTTAAAAAAAAAAAAAATTTAAATGCAAACAAATTATTTAATACAATAAATGTATTCCAATTAAAAATCGGTTGAGTTTTCACAGAGAAAAATCAAGATCAAAGCTTGAAATGTGGTGATTCCAAAATAAGGTCTAAAAACGCATAAAAAAAAACAAAATAAAGTTGAAAAAAAATTTTAAATTGTCGAAATCATAATTATTTTGAAGTGGAGTCAATGTAAATGGTATTCCAATTAAAAATCGGTTGAGTTTTCACAGAGAAAATCAAGATCAAAGCTTGAAATGTGGTGATTCCAAAATAAGGTCCAAAATCGTCTAGAACGACTAGAAACGCCTAAAAATGGAAAAACAAAATAAGTTGAAAAAAATTTTAAATTGTCGAAATCATAATTATTTTGAAGTAGAGTCAATTTAAATGGTATTCCAATTAAAAATCGGTTGAGTTTTCACAAAGAAAATCAAGATCAAAGCTTGAAATGTGGTGATTCCAAAATAAGGTCTAAAATCATGTAGGATGACTAGAAACGCATAAAAATGGAAAAACAAAATAAGTTGAAAAAAATTTTAAATTGTCGAAATCATAATTATTTTGAAGTGGAGTCAATGTAAATGGTATTCCAAATAAAAATCGGTTGAAATGTGGTGATTCCAAAATAAGGTCCAAAATCGTCTAGAACGACTAGAAACGCCTAAAAATGGAAAAACAAAAAAAGTTGAAAAAAATTTTAAATTGTCGAAATCATAATTATTTTGAAGTAGAGTCAATATAAATGGTATTCCAATTAAAAATCGGTTGAGTTTTCACAGAGAAAATCAAGATCAAAGCTTGAAATGTGGTGATTCCAAAATAAGGTCTAAAATCGTGTAGGACGACTAGAAACGCCTAAAAATGGAAAAACAAAAAAAAGATAAAAAAATTTTAAATTGTCGAAATCATAATTATTTTGAAGTAGAGTAAATATAAATGGTATTCCAATTAAAAATCGGTTGAGTTTTCACAGAGAAAATCAAGATCAAAGCTTGAAATGTGGTGATTCCAAAATAAGGTCCAAAATCGTCTAGGAACGACTAGAAACGCCTTAAAAATGAAAAAACCAAAATAAGGAAAAAATTTTAAATTGTCGAAATCATAATTATTTTGAAGTAGAGTCAATATAAATGGTATTCCAATTAAAAATCGGTTGAGTTTTCACAGAGAAAATCAAGATCAAAGCTTGAAATGTGGTGATTCCAAAATAAGGTCTAAAATCGTCTAGAACGACTAGAAACGCCTAAAAATGGAAAAACAAAAAAAGTTGAAAAAAATTTTAAATTGTCGAAATCATAATTATTTTGAAGTAGAGTCAATGTAAATGGTATTCCAATTAAAAATCGGTTGAGTTTTCACAGAGAAAATCAAGATCAAAGCTTGAAATGTGGTGATTCCAAAATAAGGTCAAACGTAGGATGACTAGAAACGCTAAAAATAAAACAAAAAAAGTTAAAAATTTTAAATTGTCGAAATCATAATTATTTTGAAGTAGAGTCAATAAATGTAGGATTCCAATTAAAAATCGGTTGAGTTTTCAAATAAAAACGAAGAAAATCCTAAAAATGGAAAAAAAAAAAGAAATTGAAAAAATAATTAAAAATTGTCGAAATCATAATTATTTTGAAGTAGAGTCAATATAAATGGTATTCCAATTAAAAAATCGGTTGAGTTTTCACAGAAAATCAAGATCAAAGCTATTGTGGTGATTCCAAAATAAGGTCCAAAATCGTCTAGAACGACTAGAAACGCTAAAAAAAACAAAAAAGTTGAAAAAATTGTTAAATTGAAATCATAATTATTTTAAGTAGGCCAAATAATGTATTTCATAAAAATCGGTTGAGTTTTCACAGAAAAAATCAAGATAAACTTAAATGTGGGATATACAAAAAAAGTCATCTAGAACGACTAGGAGCTTAAAAACGAAAAAAAAGCAAAAAAAAATTTTAAATTGTCGAAATCATAATTATTTTGAAGTAGAGTCAATATAAATGGTATTCCAATTAAAAATCGGTTGAGTTTTCACAGAGAAAATCAAGATCAAAGCTTGAAATGTGGTGATTCCAAAATAAGGTCTAAAATCGTCTAGAACGACTAGAAACGCCTAAAAATGGAAAAACAAAAAAAGTTGAAAAAATTGTAAATTGTCGAAATCATAATTATTTTGAAGTAGAGTCAATATAAATGGTATTCCAATTAAAAATCGGTTGAGTTTTCACAGAGAAAATCAAGATCAAAGCTTGAAATGTGGTGATTCCAAAATAAGGTCTAAAATCGTCTAGAACGACTAGAAACGCCTAAAAATGGAAAAACAAAAAAAGTAAAAAAAAAAATTTTAAATTGTCGAAATCATAATTATTTTGAAGTAGAGTCTATGTAAATGGTATTCCAATTAAAAATCGGTTGGGTTTAAGTTAAGAGAAAATCAAGATCAAAGCTTGAAATGTGGTGATTCCAAAATAAGGTCCAAAATCGTCTAGAACGACTAGAAACGCTTAAAAATGGAAAAACAAAAAAAAGTTGAAAAAAATTTTAAATTGTCGAAATCATAATTATTTTGAAGTAGAGTCAATATAAATGGTATTCCAATTAAAAATCGGTTGAGTTTTCACAGAGAAAATCAAGATCAAAGCTTGAAATGTGGTGATTCCAAAATAAGGTCCAAAATCGTCTAGAACGACTAGAAACGCCTAAAAATGGAACAAAACAAAAAAAAGAAAAAAAAAATTTTAAATTGTCGAAATCATAATTATTTTGAAGTAGAGTCAATATAAATGGTATTCCAATTAAAAATCGGTTGAGTTTTCACAGAGAAAATCAAGATCAAAGCTTGAAATGTGGTGATTCCAAAATAAGGTCCAAAATCGTTTAGGATGACTAGAAACGCCTAAAAATGGAAAAACAAAAAAAAGTTGAAAAAAATTTTAAATTGTCGAAATCATAATTATTTTGAAGTGGAGTCAATATAAATGGTATTCCAATTAAAAATCGGTTGAGTTTTCACAGAGAAAATCAAGATCAAAGCTTGAAATGTGGTGATTCCAAAATAAGGTCAAAATCGTCTAGAACGACTAGAAACGCCTAAAAATGGAAAAACAAAAAAAATGAAAAAAAATTTTAAATTGTCGAAATCATAATTATTTTGAAGTAGAGTCTATATAAATGGTATTCCAATTAAAAATCGGTTGGAGTTTTACAGAAAATCAAGATCAAAGCTTGAAATGTGGTGATTCCAAAATAAGGTCCAAAATCGTCTAGAACGACTAGAAACGCCTAAAAATGGAAAAACAAAAAAAGTTGAAAAAAATTTTAAATTGTCGAAATCATAATTATTTTGAAGTAGAGTCAATATAAATGGTATTCCAATTAAAAATCGGTTGAGTTTTCACAGAGAAAATCAAGATCAAAGCTCGAAATGTGGTGACTCTATAATAAGGTTCAAAATCGTTTAAAACGACTAGAAACGCCTAAAAACTGCAAAAAAAAAAAAATTTGAAAAAATTTTAAATTGTCGAAATCATAATTATTTTGAAGTAGAGTCAATATAAATGGTATTCCAATTAAAAATCAGTTGAGTTTAAGGGGTTATACGCAGTTGCGAGGCTCAAAAATAAGGTTTTTTTTACGATTTTTTTGTGGACACAGCTTTTATTTACTTAGAACAAGTAATAGTAATTCTGAAAGAGCACACTTTGAAGAATATAATTTTGTTTTACTCGTGTCAGAATATTGATGTGCACCGCCTCGGCAGATGATGTCCTGAACGACCTACAAAAAAAGACGCTCGGCGGTGAGCACGATTTTGTCGTTTTGGATTATCTGAATATAAAAACAAGAAAAAACGGCTATCTTCGGCTCGCCGAAGATTAAATACCCTTGCAGTCATGAATATTGCATTAATTTGGTTTTTTTAACCAATTATTTCTATGCTAGTTATATGATATAGTAGTCCGATTTGAAATTTGGTCAACAGATGGGGGACAATGAGAAATACATTCTGTGTGAATTTCGTTGAAATCGGTCAATAGACACCTAAAATGTTCATACTAAGCATTTGAACCGATTGTTCCTATGGGAGCTATATGATATAGTGGTCCGATTTGGATGAAATTTGATCAACAGATGGGGGACAATGAGAAATACATTCTGTGTGAATTTCGTTGAAATCGGTCAACAGACACCGAAAATGTTCATACTAAGCATTTTCAACCGATTGTTCCTATGGAAGCTATATGATATAGTGGTCCGATTTGGATGAAATTTGGTCAACAGATGGGGGACAATGAGAAATACATTCAGTGTGAATTTCGTTGAAATCAGTCAATAGACACCGAAAATGTTCATACTAAGCATTTGAACCGATTGTTCCTATGGGAGCTATATGATATAGTGGTCCGATTTGGATGAAATTTGGTCAACAGATGGAGGACAATGGGAAATACATTCTGTGTGAATTTCGTTGAAATCGGTCAATAGACACCGAAAATGTTCATACTAAGCATTTTCAACCGATTGTTCCTATGGAAGCTATATGATATAGTGGTCCGATTTGGATGAAATTTGATCAACAGATGGGGAACAAAGAGAAATACATTCTGTGTGAATTTCGTTGAAATCGGTCAATAAACACCGAAAATGTTCATACTAAGCATTTTCAACCGATTGTTCCTATGGAAGCTATATGATATAGTGGTCCGATTTGGATGAAATATGGTCAACAGTCGGAGAACGATTATAAATGCATATAGCGTGAATTTGGTTGAAATCGGTCAATAGACACCGAAAATGTTCATACATTTCATTTCATTTCATGCATTTCGACCGATTGTTCCTATGGGAGCTATATGATATAGTAGTCCGATCTGTCCGATTTTTACAAATGATCTGCGTGCAGAGAGAATACACATCTGTACCAAGCTTCATTAAGATAGCTTTAAAACTGAGAGACTAGTTCGCATAGAAATAGACGGACAGACGGACATGGCTATATCGACTCGGCTGTTGTGCTGATCCAAAATATATATACTTTAAAATCATGTCAGATCAAAAGCCTCCTTAAAATGCGTTACAAAAAAGTTGAAAAAAAATTAAATTGTACCCAATCATAATTATTTTGAAGTAGAGACAATTTAAATGGTATTCCAATTAAAACTCGGTTGAGTTTAAGTTAAAAGAAAATCAAGATTAAAGCTTGAAATGTGGTGATTCCAAAATAAGGTCCAAAATCATCTAGAACGACTAGAAACGCATAAAAATGGAAAAACAAAAAAAGTTAAAAAAATTTTAAATTGTCGAAATCATAATTATTTTGAAGTAGAGTCAATATAAATGGTATTCCAATTAAAAATCGGTTGAGTTTTCACAGAGAAAATCAAGATCAAAGCTTGAAATGTGGTGATTCCAAAATAAGGTCCAAAATCGTCTAGAACGACTAAAAACGCATAAAAATGGAAAAACAAAAAAAAATTGAAAAAAATTTTAAATTGTCGAAATCATAATTATTTTGAAGTAGAGTCAATATAAATGGTATTCCAATTAAAAATCGGTTGAGTTTTCACAGAGAAAAAAAATCAAGATCAAAGCTTGAAATGTGGTGATTCCAAAATAAGGTCCAAAATCGTGTAGGATGACTAGAAACGCATAAAAATGGAAAAACAAAAAAAGTTGAAAAAAATTTTTAAATTGTCGAAATCATAATTATTTTGAAGTAGAGTCAATATAAATGGTATTCCAATTAAAAATCGGTTGAGTTTTCACAGAGAAAATCAAGATCAAAGCTTGAAATGTGGTGATTCCAAAATAAGGTCCAAAATCGTCTAGAACGACTAGAAACTCCTAAAAATGGAAAAACAAAAAAAAATTGAAAAAAATTTTAAATTGTCGAAATCATAATTATTTTGAAGTAGAGTCAATATAAATGGTATTCCAATTAAAAATCGGTTGAGTTTTCACAGAGAAAATCAAGATCAAAGCTTGAAATGTGGTGATTCCAAAATAAGGTCCAAAATCGTCTAGAACGACTAGAAACGCCTAAAAATGGAAAAACAAAAAAAGTTGAAAAAAAATTTTAAATTGTCGAAATCATAATTATTTTGAAGTAGAGTAAATATAAATGGTATTCCAATTAAAAATCGGTTGAGTTTTCACAGAGAAAATCAAGATCAAAGCTTGAAATGTGGTGATTCCAAAATAAGGTCCAAAATCGTGTAGAATGACTAGAAACGTATAAAAATGGAAAAAACAAATAAGGAAAAAAAAAATTTTAATTGTCCAAAATTTTGAAGTAGAGTCAATATAAATGGTATTCCAATTAAAAATCGGTTGAGTTTTCACAGAGAAAATCAAGATCAAAGCTTGAAATGTGGTGATTCCAAAATAAGGTCCAAAATCGTGTAGGATGACTAGAAACGCATAAAAAAAGTTGAAAAAAATTTTAAATTGTCGAAATCATAATTATTTTGAAGTAGAGTCAATATAAATGGTATTCCAATTAAAAATCGGTTGAGTTTTCACAGAGAAAATCAAGATCAAAGCTTGAAATGTGGTGATTCCAAAATAAGGTCCAAAATCGTCTAGAAACGACTAGAAACGCCTAAAAATGGAAAAACAAAAAAAAGTTGAAAAAAAAATTTTAAATTGTCGAAATCATAATTATTTTGAAGTAGAGTCAATGTAAATGGTATTCCAATTAAAAATCGGTTGAGTTTAATTGAGAGAAAAATCAAGATCAAAGCTTGAAATGTGGTGATTCCAAAATAAGGTCCAAAATCGTCTAGAACGACTAGAAACGCCTAAAAATGGAAAAACAAAAAAAAAAAAAAAAAAATTTTAAATTGTCGAAATCATAATTATTTTGAAGTAGAGTCAATATAAATGGTATTCCAATTAAAAATCGGTTGAGTTTTCACAGAGAAAATCAAGATCAAAGCTTGAAATGTGGTGATTCCAAAATAAGGTCCAAAATCGTGTAGGATGACTAGAAACGCCTAAAAATGGAAAAACAAAAAAGTTGAAAAAAAATTTTAAATTGTCGAAATCATAATTATTTTGAAGTAGAGTCAATATAAATGGTATTCCAATTAAAAATCGGTTGAGTTTTCACAGAGAAAAATCAAGATCAAAGCTTGAAATGTGGTGATTCCAAAATAAGGTCCAAAATCGTGTAGGATGACTAGAAACGCCTAAAAATGGAAAAACAAAAAAAGTTGAAAAAAAATTTTAAATTGTCGAAATCATAATTATTTTGAAGTAGAGTCAATATAAATGGTATTCCAATTAAAAATCGGTTGAGTTTTCACAGAGAAAATCAAGATCAAAGCTTGAAATGTGGTGATTCCAAAATAAGGTCCAAAATCGTGTAGGATGACTAGAAACGCCTAAAAATGGAAAAAAAAAAAAAAAAAAAATTTTAAATTGTCGAAATCATAATTATTTTGAAGTAGAGTCAATATAAATGGTATTCCAATTAAAAATCGGTTGAGTTTTCACAGAGAAAATCAAGATCAAAGCTTGAAATGTGGTGATTCCAAAATAAGGTCTAAAATCATGTAGGATGACTAGAAACGCATAAAAATGGAAAAACAAAATAAGTTGAAAAAAAATTTAAATTGTCGAAATCATAATTATTTTGAAGTAGAGTCAATGTAAATGGTATTCCAATTAAAAATCGGTTGAGTTTTCACAGAGAAAATCAAGATCAAAGCTTGAAATGTGGTGATTCCAAAATAAGGTCCAAAATCGTCTAGGAACGACTAGAAACGCCTAAAAATGGAAAAACAAAAAAAGTTGAAAAAAATTTTTAAATTGTCGAAATCATAATTATTTTGAAGTAGAGTCAATATAAATGGTATTCCAATTAAAAATCGGTTGAGTTTTCACAGAGAAAATCAAGATCAAAGCTTGAAATGTGGTGATTCCAAAATAAGGTCTAAAATCGTGTAGGATGACTAGAAACGCCTAAAAATGGAAAAACAAAAAAAGTTGAAAAAAAATTTTAAATTGTCGAAATCATAATTATTTTGAAGTAGAGTCAATATAAATGGTATTCCAATTAAAAATCGGTTGAGTTTTCAGTTGAGAGAAAATCAAGATCAAAGCTTGAAATGTGGTGATTCCAAAATAAGGTCCAAAATCGTCTAGAACGACTAGAAACGCCTAAAAATGGAAAAACAAAAAAAAGTTGAAAAAAATTTTAAATTGTCGAAATCATAATTATTTTGAAGTAGAGTCAATATAAATGGTATTCCAATTAAAAATCGGTTGAGTTTTCACAGAGAAAATCAAGATCAAAGCTTGAAATGTGGTGATTCCAAAATAAGGTCCAAAATCGTGTAGGATGACTAGAAACGCCTAAAAATGGAAAAACAAAAAAAGTTGAAAAAAAATTTTAAATTGTCGAAATCATAATTATTTTGAAGTAGAGTCAATTTAAATGGTATTCCAATTAAAAATCGGTTGAGTTTTCACAGAGAAAATCAAGATCAAAGCTTGAAATGTGGTGATTCCAAAATAAGGTCCAAAATCGTGTAGGATGACTAGAAACGCATAAAAATGGAAAAACAAAATAAGTTGAAAAAAATTTTAAATTGTCGAAATCACAATTATTTGGAAGTAGAGTCAATGTTAATGGTATTCCAATTAAAAATCGGTTGAGTTTTCACAGAGAAAAGTCAAGATCAAAGCTTGAAATGTGGTGATTCCAAAATAAGGTCCAAAATCGTCTAAAACGACTAGAAACGCCTAAAAATGGAAAAACAAAAAAAATTGAAAAAAAATTTTAAATTGTCGAAATCATAATTATTTTGAAGTAGAGTCAATATAAATGGTATTCCAAATAAAAATCGGTTGAGTTTTCACAGAGAAAATCAAGATCAAAGCTTGAAATGTGGTGATTCCAAAATAAGGTCTAAAATCATGTAGGATGACTAGAAACGCATAAAAATGGAATAACAAAATAAGTTGAAAAAAATTTAAAATTGTCGAAATCACAATTATTTGGAAGTAGAGTCAATGTTAATGGTATTCCAATTAAAAATCGGTTGAGTTTGAGTTGTGAGAAAATCAAGATCAAAGCTGGAAATGTGGTGATTCCAAAATAAGGTCCAAGATCGTGTAGGATGACTAGAAACGCATAAAAATGTAAGAGCATAAATAGGAAAAACAAATTTTAAATTGTCGAAATCATAATTGTTTTGAAGTAGAGTAAATATAATCGGGATTCCAATTAAAAATCGGTTGAGTTTTCACAGAGAAAATCAAGATCAAAGCTTGAAATGTGGTGATTCCAAAATAAGGTCTAAAATCATGTAGGATGACTAGAAACGCATAAAAATGGAAAAACAAAATAAGTTGAAAAAAATTTTAAATTGTCGAAATCATAATTATTTTGAAGTGGAGTCAATGTAAATGGTATTCCAATTAAAAATCGGTTGAGTTTTCACAAAGAAAATCAAGATCAAAGCTTGAAATGTGGTGATTCCAAAATAAGGTCCAAAATCGTCTAGAACGACTAGAAACGCCTAAAAATGGAAAAACAAAAAAAGTTGAAAAAAATTTTAAATTGTCGAAATCATAATTATTTTGAAGTAGAGTCAATATAAATGGTATTCCAATTAAAAATCGGTTGAGTTTTCACAGAGAAAATCAAGATCAAAGCTTGAAATGTGGTGATTCCAAAATAAGGTCCAAAATCGTGTAGGATGACTAGAAACGCATAAAAATGGAAAAACAAAAAAAAGTTGAAAAAAAAATTTTAAATTGTCGAAATCATAATTATTTTGAAGTAGAGTCAATATAAATGGTATTCCAATTAAAAATCGGTTGAGTTTTCACAGAAAAAAATCAAGATCAAAGCTTGAAATGTGGTGATTCCAAAATAAGGTCTAAAATCGTGTAGGATGACTAGAAACGCATAAAAATGGAAAAACAAAAAAAGTTGAAAAAAATTTTAAATTGTCGAAATCATAATTATTTTGAAGTAGAGTCAATGTAAATGGTATTCCAATTAAAAATCGGTTGGGTTTAAGTTAAGAGAAAATCAAGATCAAAGCTTGAAATGTGGTGATTCCAAAATAAGGTCCAAAATCATCTAGAATGACTAGAAACGCATAAAAATGGAAAAACAAAAAAAAAGTTGAAAAAAATTTTAAATTGTCGAAATCATAATTATTTTGAAGTAGAGTCAATATAAATGGTATTCCAATTAAAAATCGGTTGAGTTTTCACAGAGAAAATCAAGATCAAAGCTTGAAATGTGGTGATTCCAAAATAAGGTCCAAAATCGTGTAGGATGACTAGAAACGCATAAAAATGGAAAAACAAAAAAAGATGAAAAAAATTTTAAATTGTCGAAATCATAATTATTTTGAAGTAGAGTCAATGTAAATGGTATTCCAATTAAAAATCGGTTGAGTTTTCACAGAAAAAATCAAGATCAAAGCTTGAAATGTGGTGATTCCAAAATAAGGTCCAAAATCGTCTAGAACGACTAGAAACGCCTAAAAATGGAAAAACAAAAAAAGTTGAAAAAAATTTTAAATTGTCGAAATCATAATTATTTTGAAGTAGAGTAAATATAAATGGTATTCCAATTAAAAATCGGTTGAGTTTTCACAGAGAAAATCAAGATCAAAGCTTGAAATGTGGTGATTCCAAAATAAGGTCTAAAATCATGTGGGATGACTAGAAACACATAAAAATGGAAAAACAAAATAAGAAAAAAAAATTTTAAATTGTCGAAATCATAATTATTTTGAAGTAGAGTCAATGTAAATGGTATTCCAATTAAAAATCGGTTGAGTTTTCATAGAGAAAATCAAGATCAAAGCTTGAAATGTGGTGATTCCAAAATAAGGTCTAAAATCATGTGGGATGACAAGAAACACATAAAAATGGAAAAACAAAATAAGAAAAAAAAATTTTAAATTGTCGAAATCACAATTATTTGGAAGTAGAGTCAATGTAAATGGTATTCCAATTAAAAATCGGTTGAGTTTTCACAGAGAAAATCAAGATCAAAGCTTGAAATGTGGTGATTCCAAAATAAGGTCCAAAATCGTCTAGAACGACTAGAAACGCATAAAAATGGAAAAACAAAAAAAGTTGAAAAAAAATTTTAAATTGTCGAAATCATAATTATTTTGAAGTAGAGTCAATGTAAATGGTATTCCAATTAAAAATCGGTTGAGTTTTAGTTAAAAGAAAATCAAGATCAAAGCTTGAAATGTGGTGATTCCAAAATAAGGTCCAAAATCGTCTAGGATGACTAGAAACGCATAAAAATGGAAAAACAAAAAAAGTTGAAAAAAATTTTAAATTGTCGAAATCATAATTATTTTGAAGTAGAGTCAATATAAATGGTATTCCAATTAAAAATCGGTTGAGTTTTCACAGAGAAAATCAAGATCAAAGCTTGAAATGTGGTGATTCCAAAATAAGGTCCAAAATCGTCTAGAACGACTAGAAACGCATAAAAATGGAAAAACAAAAAAAGTTGAAAAAAAATGTAAATTGTCGAAATCATAATTATTTTGAAGTAGAGTCAATATAAATGGTATTCCAATTAAAAATCGGTTGAGTTTTCACAGAGAAAATCAAGATCAAAGCTTGAAATGTGGTGATTCCAAAATAAGGTCTAAAATCATATAGGATGACTAGAAACGCATAAGAATGGAAAAACAAAATAAGTTGAAAAAAATTTTAAATTGTCGAAATCATAATTATTTTGAATTGGAATCAATGTAAATGGTATTCCAATTAAAAATCGGTTGAGTTTTCAGTTAAAAGAAAATCAAGATCAAAGCTTGAAATGTGGTGATTCCAAAATAAGGTCCAAAATCGTTTAGAATGACTTGAAACGCCTAAAAATGGAAAAAAAAAAAAAGTTGAAAAAAATTTAAATTGTCGAAATCATAATTATTTTGAAGTAGAGTCAATATAAATGGTATTCCAATTAAAAATCGGTTGAGTTTTCACAGAGAAAATCAAGATCAAAGCTTGAAATGTGGTGATTCCAAAATAAGGTCCAAAATCGTCTAGAATGACTAGAAACGCATAAAAATGGAAAAACAAAAAAAGTTGAAAAAAATTTTAAATTGTCGAAATCATAATTATTTTGAAGTAGAGTCAATATAAATGGTATTCCAATTAAAAATCGGTTGAGTTTTCACAGAGAAAATCAAGATCAAAGCTTGAAATGTGGTGATTCCAAAATAAGGTCTAAAATCGTCTAGGATGACTAGAAACGCATAAAAATGGAAAAACAAAATAAAAACAAAAAAAGTTGAAAAAAAATTTTAAATTGTCGAAATCATAATTATTTTGAATTGGAGTCAATGTAAATGGTATTCCAATTAAAAATCGGTTGAGTTTTCACAGAGAAAATCAAGATCAAAGCTTGAAATGTGGTGATTCCAAAATAAGGTCCAAAATCGTCTAGAATGACTAGAAACGCATAAAAATGGAAAAACAAAAAAAGTTGAAAAAAATTTTAAATTGTCGAAATCATAATTATTTTGAAGTAGAGTCAATATAAATGGTATTCCAATTAAAAATCGGTTGAGTTTTCACAGAGAAAATCAAGATCAAAGCTTGAAATGTGGTGATTCCAAAATAAGGTCCAAAATCGTCTAGGATGACTAGAAACGCATAAAAATGGAAAAACAAAAAAAGTTGAAAAAAATTTTAAATTGTCGAAATCATAATTATTTTGAAGTAGAGTCAATGTAAATGGTATTCCAATTAAAAATCGGTTGAGTTTTCACAGAGAAAATCAAGATCAAAGCTTGAAATGTGGTGATTCCAAAATAAGGTCCAAAATCGTCTAGGATGACTAGAAACGCATAAAAATGGAAAAACAAAAAAAGTTGAAAAAAATTTTAAATTGTCGAAATCATAATTATTTTGAAGTAGAGTCAATGTAAATGGTATTCCAATTAAAAATCGGTTGAGTTTTCACAGAAAAGAAAATCAAGATCAAAGCTTGAAATGTGGTGATTCCAAAATAAGGTCCAAAATCGTCTAGAACGACTAGAAACGCCTAAAAATGGAAAAACAAAAAAAGTTGAAAAAAAATTTTAAATTGTCGAAATCATAATTATTTTGAAGTAGAGTCAATATAAATGGTATTCCAATTAAAAATCGGTTGAGTTTTCACAGAGAAAATCAAGATCAAAGCTTGAAATGTGGTGATTCCAAAATAAGGTCTAAAATCATCTAGGATGACTAGAAACGCATAAAAATGGAAAAACAAAATAAGTTGAAAAAAATTTTAAATTGTCGAAATCATAATTATTTTTAATTGGAATCAATGTAAATGGTATTCCAAATAAAAATCGGTTGAGTTTGAGTTAAAAGAAAATCAGGATTAAAGCTTGAAATGTGGTGATTCCAAAATAAGGTCCAAAATCGAGTAGGATGACTAGAAACGCATAAAAATGGAAAAACAAAATAAGTTGAAAAACATTTTAAATTGTCCTAATCATTATTATTTTGAATTGGAATCAATGTAAATGGTATTCCAATTAAAAATCGTTTGAGTTTTCACAGAGAAAATCAAGATCAAAGCTTGAAATGTGGTGATTCCAAAATAAGGTCCAAAATCGTGTAGGATGACTAGAAACGCATAAAAATGGAAAAACAAAAAAAGTTGAAAAAAATTTTAAATTGTCGAAATCATAATTATTTTGAAGTAGAGTCAATGTAAATGGTATTCCAATTAAAAATCGGTTGAGTTTTCACAGAGAAAATCAAGATCAAAGCTTGAAATGTGGTGATTCCAAAATAAGGTCCAAAATCGTCTAGAACGACTAGAAACGCCTAAAAATGGAAAAACAAAAAAAGTTGAAAAAAATTTTAAATTGTCGAAATCATAATTATTTTGAAGTAGAGTCAATATAAATGGTATTCCAATTAAAAATCGGTTGAGTTTTCACAGAGAAAATCAAGATCAAAGCTTGAAATGTGGTGATTCCAAAATAAGGTCTAAAATCATGTAGGATGACTAGAAACGCATAAAAATGGAAAAACAAAATAAGTTGAAAAAAAATTTTAAATTGTCGAAATCATAATTATTTTGAAGTAGAGTCAATGTAAATGGTATTCCAATTAAAAATCGGTTGAGTTTTCACAGAGAAAATCAAGATCAAAGCTTGAAATGTGGTGATTCCAAAATAAGGTCCAAAATCGTCTAAAACGACTAGAAACGCCTAAAAATGGAAAAACAAAAAAAGTTGAAAAAAAAATTTTAAATTGTCGAAATCATAATTATTTTGAAGTAGAGTCAATATAAATGGTATTCCAATTAAAAATCGGTTGAGTTTTCACAGAGAAAATCAAGATCAAAGCTTGAAATGTGGTGATTCCAAAATAAGGTCTAAAATCATGTAGGATGACTAGAAACGCATAAAAATGGAAAAACAAAATAAGTTAAAAAAAAATTTTAAATTGTCGAAATCATAATTATTTTGAATTGGAATCAATGTAAATGGTATTCCAAATAAAAATCGGTTGAGTTTGAGTTAAAAGAAAATCAAGATTAAAGCTTGAAATGTGGTGATTTCAAAATAAGGTCCAAAATCGTTTAGAATGACTTGAAACGCCTAAAAATGGAAAAACAAAAAAAGTTGAAAAAAATTTTAAATTGTCGAAATCATAATTATTTTGAAGTAGAGTCAATATAAATGGTATTCCAATTAAAAATCGGTTGAGTTTTCACAGAGAAAATCAAGATAAATTGATGGTGATTCCAAAATAAGGTCCAAAATCGTCTACATGGTTTATAGACATAAGTAGGATTAATGATAGATTATATAGATTTAAGGAAAATGAAGTATTAGCTTTAGTTTATTATTTAGTTAAGTCAATGAATTATTAGATTTAATGAAATATGGTTAAGAGAATTTTGTGAAGTAAAAATATCAGTTAAGTTATCGAATATTTTGTCGATAGGAGCTTAGGGATGCTGGCAGCGCCCTCTGTCGGGAGCGCGGGGAGCGGTCGGGTGCAACTCTGCACGAAAGCTTCGTGGTGAAGAGAGAGCTTTCGTGGAGAAAGAGAGAGCGAACACGCTGCCAGCACTTTGCGATCGAGAGCCAAAACGAGCGGACGTAAGCAGCAAAACGAAAAAGGAAGAAAACAACTGTAAGTAGAAAAGCCATTAGGGCCAGTGCGACAGTTAGGCGCGACTGCAGTGTAGAAAAGAAAATAATAATAAAGGAAAACTAAGAACACGAAAAACGGACAGCGCGTTATTAAGAAACACATTCCTAGTACTGGTTAGGTTCCATCTACCACATCCCTACTCCCGCTATTTCCGTTTCGTTCGAGGATAGTCGTGACTCTACGGTACCCTGGAGTCACGCTTAACTCGCACGGATCAACGCCGTCTTCCGCTGAGAACCATCGTGGCTTCTTGGTACCCTTGAACCACGATCGGGAACTCGCAAGACGTTCTCTCACCCGACACGTGGCGGCTCGCTGAGATCAACGGTGGCACCCCCGTTTAGATCTCGCGTTCGCATCGTCCTAACCCCCACTGCACTCCTCGCCTGAGAACAGCGGCAGCCGTCAGAGTACCTCGGCGCTCCGTTTCGATCTCGCGGAGCAGCGCGCGACACTGCTGAGAACAACGGTGGCACTCCCCGTTTAGATCTCGCGTCTCGCCTTCCCCCCCTCCCCATTGCACTCCTCGCCTGAGAACAGCGGCAGCCGCCAGAGTACCTCGGCGCTCCGTTTCGATCTCGCGGAGCAGCGCGTGACATTGCTGAGAACAACGGTGGCATTCCCCGTTTAGATCTCGCGTCTCGCTTTCCCCCCTCCCCAGGCAGTGCTCTCCGCACGAGAACAGCGGCGGCCGCCAGAGTACCTCGGCGCCCCGCTTCGATCTCGCAGAGCATCGCATCGGCTCGCTGAGAACGACGGCAGCATCCCTGCCTCGATCTCGCGTCCCGCTTCCCCTTTCCCACACCAACACCCACCCTCAGGTCGGCCATTTTTCCCCGTCTGCAGCGTCTCCGCGAATGTTACAAATTTCTTGTAAGATTCGAGCCCTGGACAGACTGAGATCTGTACCCCGGCTAGAACGCTTCTTTACAAGTGGCGCCCGAGCAGGGACCCTGGAGACGTAGGGGAGTGTTGCACCATTGCGAATTAAAACCCGCAAGTGCGCACTGACGCCGGTCCGGGATTTGGTGATTGAATACCAGATTGTCTGCACAATCTGGTGAGAACGTGGTTAGATTTTTCGAGGAGAGAGAAAATTTTGGGTTTTTTTTTTTGCAAAGGGAAAAAAAAAATTGCATTTTTCTGACACGTGGCCGCCAGACGCGTACAGGTTAAGTTTTTATGTTAGAAAAAAAAAAAACATTGAAGTCACGTGTGCGGTGGCGTAGCCCAATATACCCGACGATACCCTAGCCCTGGTGATATAGCGGCGCACACAAAACGAAAAAAGTGCGCGCTCAAAACCAGCAGCTAGGCGAGGGGTATATAAAACGGGCGGGGAAACATTTGTCGCACTTTCGACGCGCGCCGGTACCTGCTAGTGCAGACGCGCCAAGCATTGACGGAATTTGGCACAGCGACAAACGCCGATTAGACAGAGCGCGCGCGACGTCAAGCAAACGGTTCGGTGGCGAGCGCGGCGACCCGTCCCCGCGAAAAGGGAACAGCGAGAATCGGGAAAACAAGTGCATGCGTGTGACGTCACAGACGCGTGCCCGCTCACACACACATACATACGTTTTGGTGGTGGGTTTGGCAGCGCACGAGTTCGGAAACGGTGACAAGTGCGTGACGTCACGACGCGCAGCGAGAGCAAAAACCACAGTGGGCCAAAGGCCATATAAAAGTGGACAAAAACTACAGTGGGCCAAAGGCCATATAAAGGAAAAAAGAGCCAAAAAAGTGGACAAAAACCACAGTGGGCCAAAGGCCATATAAAAGTGGACAAAAACCACAGTGGGCCAAAGGCCATATAAAAGTGGACAAAAACCACAGTGGGCCAAAGGCCATATAAAAGTGGACAAAAACCACAGTGGGCCAAAGGCCATATAAAAGTGGACAAAAACCACAGTGGGCCAAAGGCCATATAAAAGTGGACAAAAACCACAGTGGGCCAAAGGCCATATAAAAGTGGACAAAAATTACAGTGGGCCAAAGGCCGTATAAAAGTGGACAAAATTTACCGTGGGCCAGAGGCCACGCAATAGCAAATCAAAAGAAAAAAAAAAACTACAGTGGGCCGTAGGCCATATTAAAGTGGACAAAAAAAAAAAAAAAAAAAAAAAAAAAAAAAAAAAAAAAAAAAAAGTGTACAGTGGTGCACCCAGAATCGAACAGAAATTACAGTGGGCCGGAGGCCAGTCAGAAACGGTCAAAATAATTTTTTTTTTTTTTTTTTTTTTTTTTTTTTTTTAAATTTGTTTTGGCGCGACAAGGAACATTTTTTTTTTTTTGAGAGTATATAACTCACAAAGTGCCGCTGAAGAAGGGAAAATTCATCAGGGAATTTTATCCGAACTTTCCTCAAGGATTCCATCGAGGAATTCTCAACCGCTTTCCTCGAGGAATTCACCGGGAATTTCAAGGAGTTCATCGAGGAGTTTTCGAACTGCCTTTCTGCGGGAGTTTTCGACTGGTTTCATCAAGGAAGTCGTCGAGGAACGAGGAAGTCGAGAAGGAGAAAAATAGGAATTCCTTCTTTTGCGTCATTTTCGAGCGAAGCCAGACAGCCCGGCCGGAATGGATCCAGGTGAGACTCTTGAGACAACGGTGGCCGCGTAGAAGAGTTAAGGAAGCGGGTGGCGTCGTTCATACAAGGCGGAGGCCACAGTAGGGAAGCCCGGAACAGACTCGCCGAGCTGGAGACCCAATATGGGAAGCTCGTCGAACCCCCCACTGGTGAATTCGGCGGACGGCCGTTTCAAAAGTCCGAGCCGGACTTACGGAGGCCCCACCTGTATGAACAGCCCCCGCCAGCGTCGTGGAAACCACCACCGACGGTCCGAAAGTGCCCACCAGAGATAAGGGTGGAAGAAGCGCCAATGATGGCATGCACGCTCACCGAAGAGGCACGGACACAAAGGACCAGATGCGCAAATGGGGAATCAAGTACGGCGGCCAAGAGGATCCGCTGGGATTTTTAGAAATCTTGGAACAGCGGGCTGCGACGTACAGGATCGACATGAACCACATGCCTGCAGCCATGAGCGAAGTGATGGTCGACCGGGCAGCGAGCTGGTTTTTGACAAGCGGGCTGTGGAACGCGTCTTGGTCAGCGTTCCGGACAGAGTTCCTAGACTTCTTCCTACCCCCCCATTATTTCGAGCGCCTGGAGGACCAGATACGCTCACACCGGCAGAAACACAATGAAAGGTTCAAGGAATACTTGCTGAACTTACGAGTGCTAATGGGTCTTCCGTGGTGTTGAAGAGGGCACTCCTGGTGGACATTAGTCTTGGAGGGAAAACGGTGAAGACGGTGGTACTGGGCATGCCCACAATGCTCGACAATATCATCCTGGGAATGGATTTTTTGTGTGGCATGGGCACTACGATCCGAGTCGGACTCGCGCAACTGTCCATGGAATTGGTCGCAAACGACGAGCGCAAACCACTCGCAAGGGTGAGAACACCACCATCGATAGCCACGCCTACCGAAGAGAAGACTAAGCCGCAACGACGACGGAAGAGAATGAGGAACCGAGATGGTCAAGACGACTCACCAGGCGAAGCAGGCGAGAAACCAACGGGTGAGTCGATACCGGAAACGAGAGGCGAAGCAATCAGGGCGCCAGGGGCCAGCGCTGAGGCCACCCCGGGAGCGCGGTTGATGGAAGAAGAAGAGGGAACGAAGAAGTCCCAGGCCGAGGACGCGGAATGGCCGCCCGAGGTGAGTGAGTTCTTGGAGAGAGAGTTGGCGTTGTTCGAGGGATTGTCGGGGGTCTCACACATCGCGGAACTCAGCATCCGGATGAGAGACACCAAGCCTTTGAAGCAGCGCTACTTCCCGAAGAACCCGGCGATGCAGAAGGTGATTGACGAGCAGGTAGACGAGCTCATCCGAGCAGGTGCCATAGAGAAGTCGCGCAGTCCGCACAGCGCTCCGATAGTCTTGGTAAGGAAAAAGACTGGGGAGTGGCGGATGTGCGTGGACTACCGACAGCTCAATGCGCACTCCATCCCGGATGCTTATCCAGTCCCTCGGATAAATCACATCCTTGAAAGGTTGCGCCACGCCGGATACATCTCGACGCTGGACCTGAAGCAAGGATACTGGCAGATCCCGATGGCTGCGGATAGCCGTGAATGCACAGCTTTCACCGTGCCGGGGAGAGGATTGTTCCAATGGCGAGTGATGCCATTCGGCCTTCATTCCGCAGGAGCAACCTTCCAGAGAGCCTTGGACACGGTCATAGGTCCGGATATGAAGCCGCACGCCTTCGCGTACCTGGACGACATCGTGGTGACAGGGGCCACGAAAGAGCAGCACGTGGCGAATCTAAAGGAGGTGTTCCGACGGTTGCGGGCGGCTAACCTGAGGTTGAACAGGAAGAAATGTCGGTTCTTCCAGAAGAGGCTGGCGTACTTAGGTCATGTGGTAAGCGGTGAAGGTATCTGTACAGATCCCGACAAGGTCGATGCGATCCGGAACCTTCAAGCTCCCCACAACCTAAAGACGCTACGCCAATGCCTAGGAATGGCATCGTGGTACAGGAGGTTCGTACCGAACTTCGCCACACTGGTCGAACCGATGACATCCCTCCTCAGAAAAGACCAGAAGTGGGCCTGGGGAGAGGCACAGGAGAAGGCGTTGCAGGAGTTAAAGGAGAAGTTGACGACAGCCCCGGTGTTGGCGTGTCCCGACTTTTCAGCTAAATTTTCGCTGCAAACCGATGCGAGCGACTACGGCATAGGAGCCGTACTGACGCAGGTGATAGACGAGGACGAGAGAGTGGTAGCGTACGCCAGTCGGAAGTTACTGGCGGCGGAGAGGAACTACTCAGCAACAGAGAAGGAGTGCCTGGCGATAGTGTGGGCCATCAGAAAGATGCAGTGCTATCTGGAGGGCTATCGTTTCGAAGTGGTGACGGATCACTTGGCACTCAAATGGCTAAACTCCATAGAAAGTCCATCCGGGAGGATAGCGAGATGGGCCTTGGAGTTACAGCAGTTCCAGTTCGACATAAGGTACCGTAAGGGTAAGTTGAACGCGGTGGCTGACGCACTTTCCCGGCAGCCTCTGGATTCGTGCCAGCAAGTGGCTGCCAAGGACTCCCATTGCGTCTGGACAACCAAGATGCGGGACCGGATAAGGGCCCAGCCAGAGAAGTTCCCGGACTATGTCGAAGAGAACGGGCAGTTGTACAGGAATCTGGGACAGAAAACGGACAACGAGGATTACATTCCCTGGAAATTATGCGTGCCCAAGGACCAGAGGAAAAGGGTACTAGCGGAGTGCCACGATGCCCCGACCGCAGGACGGTATTACTGGCCGGGTATGTTCCGAGAAGCAACCAGGTATGTTAAATGTTGCGAATGTTGTCAGAAATACAAGACGGAGCGACAATGGAGTTCAGTTTAAGAGTACGGCATTCAGGAAGTACATGGAGTCTCTTGGGGTGACTCTGCAGTATACGGCTCCCTACTGTCCTCAGGAAAACCCCACGGAAAGGACCAACAGGACGGTGAAGACTATGATAGCGCAGTTCATCGAGGGACACCAGAGTTCGTGGGACGAACTGCTACCCGAAATAGCGCTGGCGGTCAACTCCAGCGTGGCGGACTCGACAGGATTCAGCGCATCGTTCCTCGTGCAGGGTAGAGAACCTCGCCTCCCGGCGGCACTATACGACGAGGTAACACCAGGATCGGCCACGAACCCGGTGAGTCCGCAGGATAAGGAGAGGAAGCTACGAGAAGTGTTCGAGATAGTGCGGAACAACCTACAGAAGGCATCAATGGACCAAGGAAGGCACTATAACCTCAGGAGAAGGGAATGGCGACCCACTGTTGGAGCAGAGGTCATGGTAAGGCAGCACCAGCTGTCCAATGCAGCAGAAGGATTTGCGGCCAAACTCGCCCCGAAATACGATGGGCCCTTCAGGGTAGCTAGCTTCATCTCCCCCAGCATCGTGCGTCTCACTCGCGAAGGTGAACGCAAGAAGCGGGTGGCCAACTTAATCGCACTTAAACCCTATTTCCAGAACCCTGAAGACAATGACGAAACCTTGGATTCCCCTGCAGGCCGCGAGCTCGCCAGGGGAAAGGGCGAGTGACGCTGGCCCAGGAGGACAAAGAGGGGGGATCTCGGTAGGCACGGGAAGTATAATGAATAGAATAAGAATGGATTGTACAATTAGAAATAAGAATTTTGTAATGAATAGCATAAGTCAACCTGACAGTCGCACTGGTAGGAAGGTAGCAGGTAGGGTAGGGCTAGTAATACTTATTCTATTTCTCTCTTCCACAACCACAACGTACAGAGAATATACTATGGACGACGGCTGCATCTAGATAAGCAGCGAAGAAGACGCAGGAGAGGTGTCCGTGGACAGAGACGCGGAGACGGTGCGATTCCTGAGGAGGGGAGTCGACGAAGGCGGAAGGCGTGACCGGAGGACCCGTTTCCGAGTGGTCAGCGGAGGAAGAGCCTTCTCCGTCACAATTACGGCCCGAGGAGCCGTGACTGTGACTCTGGTAGGAAAGGGGGGGTGTAAGGCGGGGTTCTTCCCCCGTCTTACATGGTTTATAGACATAAGTAGGATTAATTATAGATTATATAGATTTAAGGAAAATGAAGTAAAATATATCAGTTAAGTTATCGAATATTTTGTCGATAGGAGCTTAGGGATGCTGGCAGCGCCCTCTGTCGGGAGCGCGGGGAGCGGTCGGGTGCAACTCTGCACGAAAGCTCTGTGGTGAAGAGAGAGCTTTCGTGGTGGAGTTGTATAAGGACAGCTTCCGCGCTGCTCGATCGAGAACACGCTGCCAGCACTTTGCGATCGAGAGCCGACAAGAGCAGACGTGAGCAGCGAAGCGAAAAAAGGAAAAGAAAACTGTAAGTAGAAGAACCGTTAGGGCCAGTGCGACAGTTAGGCGCGACTGCGGTGTAAGAAAAAAAAAAACGAATAAAAGGAAAAACTAAGAATACAAAAAACGAACAGCGCGTGTTTAAGAAAAACATTCCTAGTATTGGTTAGTTTCCCTCTATCACATCCCTACTCCCGCTATTTCCGTTTCGTTCGAGGATAGTCGTGACTCTACGGTACCCCTGGAGTCACGCTTAACTCGTACGAATCAACGCCGTCTTCCGCTGAGAACCATCGTGGCTTCTTGGTACCCTTGAACCACGATCGGGAACTCGCAAGACGTTCTCTTACCCGGCACGTGGCGGCTCGCTGAGATCAACGGTGGCACCCCCGTTTAGATCTCGCGTTCGCATCGTCCTAACCCCCACTGCACTCCTCGCCTGAGAACAGCGGCAGCCGTCAGAGTACCTCGGCGCTCCGTTTCGATCTCGCGGAGCAGCGCGCGACACTGCTGAGAACAACGGTGGCACTCCCCGTTTAGATCTCGCGTCTCGCCTTCCCCCACCTCCCCATTGCACTCCTCGCCTGAGAACAGCGGCAGCCGCCAGAGTACCTCGGCGCTGCGCTTCGATCTCGCGGAGCAGCGCGTGACATTGCTGAGAACAACGGTGGCATTCCCCGTTTAGATCTCGCGTCTCGCTTTCCCCCTCCCCAGGCAGTGCTCTCCGCACGAGAACAGCGGCGGCCGCCAGAGTACCTCGGCGCCCCGCTTCGATCTCGCAGAGCATCGCATCGGCTCGCTGAGAACGACGGCAGCATCCCTGCCTCGATCTCGCGTCCCGCTTCCCCTCTCCCACGCCAACACCCACCCTCAGGTCGGCCATTTTTCCCCGTCTGCAGCGTCTCCGCGAATGTTACAAATTTCTTGTAAGATTCGAGCCCTGGACAGACTGAGATCTGTACCCCGGCTAGAACGCTTCTTTACACGTTTCATAAAAAAAAACAAAAAAAAAAAACGGTCTTCAAATTTATTTTCGTTGTTGTAAAGAAGAAATAATATAATTTATTTAACAAATTAATTTAAATTTATATTTAAATTTAATTTAATTTTTTTTTTTATTTAATTTTTTTTTAATTTAAATTTATATTTAAATTAATTTACAATGTATTAAATCTGCAAAACAGACGCTTACCGATTTGCTTGCCTATGCGTGTGAATGTATACCAACACATGCGCAAAAGACTTTTTGCTTCACTGAACACGACGAAACGGTCTTGGAACAACCAGAACCAAACTCAATAGAAAAAAACGGTTTCGCTCTGAGCGCGAGCGAGTTTATTTAAGAACCGATAAATCGGTTGCTCGCTGAGTCTTTTCGAAAAGAGTAAGAAAAAGACACTTATTTGCAGACATCAAGAAACGGTCGACAGTTATTTGCGAGCTATGCTAGAAACACATAAAAATGGAAAAACAAAATAAAGGAAAAAATTTTTAAATTGTCGAAATCATAATTATTTTGAAGTAGAGTCAATGTAAATGGTATTCCAATTAAAAATTGGAAGAGTTTTCACAGGGATAATCAAGATCAAAGCTTGAAACGTGGTGATTCCAAAATAAGGTTCAAAATCGTCTAAAACCACTAGAAACGCCTAAAAATGGAAAAACAAAAAAAGTTAAAAAAATTTTAAATTGTCGAAATCATAGTTATTTTGAAGTTGAGTAAATATAAATGGTATTCCAATTAAAAATCGGAAGAGTTTTCACAGGGATAATCAAGATCAAAGCTTGAAACGTGGAAATTTCAAAATAAGGTCTAATATCATGTAGGATGACTAGAAACGCATAAAAATGGAAAAAACAAAATAAGAAAAAATAGAAAAAACGGTTATCTTCGGCTCGCCGAAGATTAAATACCCTTGCAGTCATGAATATTTCATTAATTTGGTTTTTTTAACCAATTATTTCTATGCTAGTTATATAATATAGTAGTCCGATTTGAAATTTGGTCAACAGATGGGGGAATGAGAAATACATTCTGTGTGAATTTCGTTGAAATCGGTCAATAGACACCGAAAATGTTCATACTAAGCATTTGAACCGATTGTTCCTATGGGAGCTATATGATATAGTGATCCGATTTGGATGAAATTTGGTCAACAGATGGGGGACAATAGGAAATACATTCTTCGTGAATTTCGTTGAAATCGGTCAATAGACACCGAAAATGTTCATACTAAGCATTTCAGCCGATTGTTCCTACGGGAGCTATATGATATAGTAGTCCGATTTAAAAGAAATTTGGTAAACAGTCGAAGATCGATTACAAATGCATATTGCGTGAATTTGGTTGAAATCGGTCAATACACACCGAAAATGTTCATACATTTCATTTAAATTCATGCATTTTTAATTGGAATACCATTTATATTTACTCTTCTTCAAAATAATTATGATTTCGACAATTTAAAATTTTTTTCAACTTTTATTTGGGTTTTTCCATTTTTAGCCGTTTGTAGTCGTTCTAGACGATTTTGGACCTTATTTTGGAATCACCACATTTCAAGCTTTGATCTTGATTTTCTCTGTGAAAACTCAACCGATTTTTAATTGGAACACCATTTATATTTACTCTACTTCAAAATAATTATGATTTCGACAATTTAAAATTTTTTTACTTTTTCTTTGTTTTTCCATTTTTATGCGTTTCTAGTCATCCTACACGATTTTAGACCTTATTTTGGAATCACCACATTTCAAGCTTTGATCTTGATTTTCTCTGTGAAAACTCAACCGATTTTTAATTGGAATACCATTTATATTTACTCTACTTCAAAATAATTATGATTTCGACAATTAACATTTTATTTCAACTTTTTTTTCTCAATTTTTAGGCGTTTCAAGTCATTCTAAACGATTTTGGACCTTATTTTGGAACCACCACATTTCAAGCTTTAATCTTGATTTTCTCTCAACTTAAACTAATGCCATTTACATTGATCCAATTCAAAATAATAATGATTTCGACAATTTAAATTTTTTTTTCAACTTTTTTTGTTTTTCCATTTATATGCGTTTCTAGTCGTTCTAGACGATTTTAGACCTTATTTTGGAATCACCACATTTCAAGCTTTGATCTTGATTTTCTCTGTGAAAACTCAAACGATTTTTAATTGGAATACCATTTACATTGATTCCAATTCAAAATAATAATGATTTCGACAAGCTACCATTTTTATACCCTTGCAGAGGGTATATTGTTTTTGAAGGAGGCGTTTCCGACCATATAAAGTATATATATTCTTGATCAGCATCAACAGCCGAGTCGATATAGCCATGTCCGTCTGTCCGTCTATCTGTCCGTCTGTTTCTATGCGAACTAGTCTCTCAGTTTAAAAGCTATCTTAATGAAACTTGGGACAGATGTGTATTCTCTCTGCACGCAGATCATTTGTGAAAATCGGACAGATCGGACCGTTTTATCATATAGCTCCCATAGGAACAATCGGTCGAAATGCATGAATTTATATGAAATGTATGAACATTTTCGGTGTGTATTGACCGATTTCAACCAAATTCACGCAATATGCGTTTGTAATCGTTCTTCGACTGTTGACCAAATTTCATCCAAATCGGACAACTATATCATATAGCTCCCATAGGAACAATCGGTTGAAAATGCTTAGTATGAACATTTTCGGTGTCTATTGACCGATTTCAACGAAATTCACGAAGAATGTATTTCCTATTGTCCCCCATCTGTTGACCAAATTTCATCCAAATCGGATCACTATATCATATAGCTCCCATAGGAACAATCGGTTCAAATGCTTAGTATGAACATTTTCGGTGTCTATTGACCGATTTCAACGAAATTCACACAGAATGTATTTCTCATTCCCCCATCTGTTGACCAAATTTCAAATCGGACTACTATATTATATACCTAGCATAGAAATAATTGGTTAAAAAAACCAAATTAATGAAATATTCATGACTGCAAGGGTATTTAATCTTCGGCGAGCCGAAGATAACCGTTTTTTCTTATTTTGTTTTTCCATTTTTATGCGTTTCTAGTCATCCTACATGATATTAGACCTTATTTTGAAATTTCCACGATTCAAGCTTTGATCTTGATTATCCCTGTGAAAACTCTTCCGATTTTTAACTGGAATACCATTTATATTTACTCAACTTCAAAATAACTATGATTTCGACAATTTAAATTTTTTTTTAACTTTTTTTGTTTTTCCATTTTTAGGCGTTTCTAGTCGTTTTAGACGATTTTGAACCTTTTTTTTTAAATTTTCCACGTTTCAAGCTTTGATCTTGATTATCCCTGTGAAAACTCTTCCAATTTATAATTGGAATACCATTTACATTGACTCTACTTCAAAATAATTATGATTTCGACAATTTAAAATTTTTTTCCTTATTTTTGTTTTTCCATTTTTATGTGTTTCTAGCATAGCTCGCAAATAACTGTCGACCGTTTCTTGATGTCTGCAAATAAGTGTCTTTTTCTTACTCTTTTCGAAAAGACTCAGCGAGCAACCGATTTATCGGTTCTTAAATAAACTCGCTCGCGCTCAGAGCGAAACCGTTTTTTTCTATTGAGTTTGGTTCTGGTTGTTCCAAGACCGTTTCGTCGTGTTCAGTGAAGCAAAAAGTCTTTTGCGCATGTGTTGGTATACATTCACACGCATAGGCAAGCAAATCGGTAAGCGTCTGTTTTGCAGATTTAATACATTGTAAATTAATTTAAATATAAATTTAAATTAAAAAAAAAATTAAATAAAATAAAAAAATAAATTAAATTTAAATTTAAATAAATTTAAATTAATTTGTTAAATAAATTATATTATTTCTTCTTTACAACAACGAAAATAAATTTGAAGACCGTTTGCTTTGAGTTTTTCGGTCAATCGGTCTTTTGCTGAGTCTCATTGTGCGAGCGTTTCTCGTTCCGCTCTTTACGCAATGCTCACTGAAAGAGCGACATGCAAAGTGCTCAACGAAAAGAGCTCAACAGAAAACATAAATGAAGACAGCAAAAGTCTCTTGCTCAGAGCGAGAGAGTATGAACTTTTTCGGTTATGCTCGCAACGAGAGCGCATGAAGAAAAACGGTCGAC
>JAECXC010000477.1:0-18326 GCA_018152125.1 Drosophila dunni | reverse complement strand
AATAATAAAAAGAAGTTAAAAAAAAATTATAAATTGTCCAAATCATAATTATTATGAAGTAGAGTGAATATAAATGGTATTCCAATTAAAAACTGGTGATTCCAAAATAAGGTCCAAAATCGTCTAGGACGACTAGAAACGTCTAAAAACGAAAAAAAAAAAAGGGTTGAAAAAAAATTTTAAATTGTCGAAATCATAATTATTATGAAGTAGAGTCAATATAAATGGTATATCAATTAAAAACCGGTTGAGTTTTCACAGAGAAAATCAAGATTTATGCTCTAAATGTGGTGATTCCAAAATAAGGTCTAAAATCGTCTAGGATGACTAGAAACGCCTAAAAATGAAAAAATAAAATAAGTTAAAAAAAAAATTTTAAATTGTCAAAATCATTATTATTTTAAAGTAGAGTCAATATAAATGGTATTCCAATTAAAAACCGGTTGAGTTTTCACAGAGAAAATCAAGATTAATGCTCTTTATGTGGTGATTCCAAAATAAGGTCTAAAATCGTCTAGGACGACTAGAAACGCCTAAAAACGAAAAAATAAATAAAGTTGAAAAAAAATTATAAATTGTCCAAATCATAATTATTTTGAAGTAGAGTCAATATAAATGGTATATCAATTAAAAACCGGTTGAGTTTTCACAGAGAAAATCAAGATTTATGCTCTAAATGTGGTGATTCCAAAATAAGGTCTAAAATCGTCTAGGATGACTAGAAACGCCTAAAAATGAAAAAAAAAAATAAGTTAAAAAAAATTATAAATTGTCCAAATCATTATAATTTTGAAGTAGAGTCAATATAAATGGTATTCCAATTAAAAACCGGTTGAGTTTTCACAGAGAAAATCAAGATTAATGCTCTAAATGTGGTGATTCCAAAATAAGGTATAAAATCGTCTAGGACGACTAGAAACGCCTAAAAATGAAAAAAATAAAAAAAGTTGAAAAAAAATTTTAAATTGTCGAAATCATAATTATTTTGAAGTAGAGTCAATATAAATGGTATTCAAATTAAAAACCGGTTGAGTTTTCACAGAAAAAGTCAAGATTAATGCTCTAAATGTGGTGATTCCAAAATAAGGTGTAAAATCGTTTAGGACGACTAGAAACGCCTAAATACGAAAAAATAAATAAAGTTGAAAAAAAAATTATAAATTGTCCAAATCATAATTATTTTGAAGTAGAGTCAATATAAATGGTATTTCAATTAAAAACCGGTTGAGTTTTCACAGGGAAAATCAAGATTAATGCTCTTAATGTGGTAATTCCAAAATAAGGTCTAAAATCGTCTAGGACGACTAGAAACGCCTAAAAATGAAATAATAAAAAAAGTTAAAAAAAAATTATAAATTGTCCAAATCATAATTATTATGAAGTAGAGTGAATATAAATGGTATTCCAATTAAAAACTGGTGATTCCCAAATAAGGTCCAAAATCGTCTAGGACGACTAGAAACGTCTAAAAATGAAAAAATAAAAAATGTTGAAAAAAAATTTTAAATTGTGGAAATCATAATTATTATGAAGTAGAGTCAATATAAATGGTATATCAATTAAAAACCGGTTGAGTTTTCACAGAGAAAATCAAGATTTATGCTCTAAATGTGGTGATTCCAAAATAAGGTCTAAAATCGTCTAGGATGACTAGAAACGCCTAAAAATGAAAAAATAAAATAAGTTAAAAAAAACAAGAAAAAACGGTTATCTTCGGCTCGCCGAAGATTAAATACCCTTGCAGTCATGAATATTGCTTTAATTTGGTTTTTTTAACCAATTATTTCTATGCTAGTTATATGATATAGTAGTCCGATTTGAAATTTGGTCAACAGATGGGGGACAATGAGAAATACATTCTGTGTGAATTTCGTTGAAATCGGTCAATAGACACCGAAAATGTTCATACTAAGCATTTTCAACCGATTGTTCCTATGGAAGCTATATGATATAGTGGTCCGATTTGGATGAAATTTGGTCAACAGTCGAAGAACAATTATAAATGCATATAGCGTGAATTTGGTTGAAATCGGTCAATAGACACCGAAAATGTTCATACATTTCATTTCATTTCATGCATTTCGACCGATTGTTCTTATGGGAGCTATATGATATAGTAGTCCGATCTGTCCGATTTTTACAAATGATCTGCGTGCAGAGAGAATACACATCTGTTCCAAGTTTCAATAAGATAGCTTTAAAACTGAGAGACTAGTTCGCATAGAAACAGACGGACAGACGGACAGACGGACATGGCTATATCGACTCGGCTGTTGATGCTGATCAAGAATATATATACTTTATAAGGTCGGAAAAGCCTCCTTCAATGCGTTACAAACTTCGTGACAAAAACAATATACCCTCTGCAAGGGTATAAAAAATTATAAATTGTCCAAATCATTATTATTTTGAAGTAGAGTCAATATAAATGGTATTCCAATTAAAAACCGGTTGAGTTTTCACAGAGAAAATCAAGATTAATGCTCTTAATGTGGTGATTCCAAAATAAAGTCTAAAATCGTCTAGGACGACTAGAAACGCCTAAAAATGAAAAAAAAAAAAAAAAGTTGAAAAAAAATCTTAAATTGTCGAAATCAAGATTTATGCTCTTAATGTGGTGATTCCAAAATAAGGTCTAAATTCGTCTAGGACGACTAGAAACGCCTTAAAATTAAATAAATAAAATAAGTTAAAAAAAAATTATAAATTGTCCAAATCATTATTATTTTGAAGTAGAGTCAATATAAATGGTATTCCAATTAAAAACCGGTTGAGTTTTCACAGAGAAAATCAAGATTAATGCTCTTAATGTGGTGATTCCAAAATAAGGTGTAAAATCGTTTATGACGACTAGAAACGCCTAAAAACGAAAAAATAAATAAAGTTGAAAAAAAATTATAAATTGTCCAAATCATAATTATTTTGAAGTAGAGTCAATATAAATGGTATATCAATTAAAAACCGGTTGAGTTTTCACAGAGAAAATCAAGATTAATGCTCTTAATGTGGTGATTCCAAAATAAGGTCTAAAATCGTCTAGGACGACTAGAAACGCCTTAAAATTAAATAATAAAATAAGTTAAAAAAAAATTATAAATTGTCCAAATCGTTATTATTTTGAATTAGAGTCAATATAAATGGTATTTCAATTAAAAATGGTTGAGTTTTCACAGAGAAAATCAAGATTAATGCTCTAAATGTGGTGATTCCAAAATAAAGTCTAAAATCGTCTAGGACGACTAGAAACGCCTAAAAATGACAAAAATAAAAAATTGAAGAAAAAAATTTTAAATTGTCGAAATCATAATTATTTTGAAGTAAAGTCAATATAAATGGTATTCCAATTAAAAACCGGTTGAGTTTGCACAGAGATAATCAAGATTAATGCTCTTAATGTGGTGATTCCAAAATAAGGTCTAAAATCGTCTAGGACGACTAGAAACGCCTTAAAATTAAATAAATAAAATAAAGTTAAAAAAAAAATTATAAATTGTCCAAATCGTTATTATTTTGAATTAGAGTCAATATAAATGGTATTCCAATTAAAAACCGGTTGAGTTTGCACAGAGATAATCAAGATTAATGCTCTGTATGTGGTGATTCCAAAATAAGGTCTAAAATCGTCTAGGACGACTAGAAACGCCTTAAAATTAAATAATAAAATAAGTTAAAAAAAAATTATAAATTGTCCAAATCGTTATTATTTTGAATTAGAGTCAATATAAATGGTATATCAATTAAAAACCGGTTGAGTTTTCACAGGGAAAATCAAGATTAATGCTCCTAATGTGGTGATTCCAAAATAAGGTCTAAAATCGTCTAGGACGACTAGAAACGCCTTAAAAATTAAATAATAAAAAAAGTTAAAAAAAAATTATAAATTGTCCAAATCGTTATTATTTTGAATTAGAGTCAATATAAATGGTATTCCAATTAAAAACCGGTTGAGTTTGCACAGAGATAATCAAGATTAATGCTCTGTATGTGGTGATTCCAAAATAAGGTCTAAAATCGTCTAGGACGACTAGAAACGCCTAAAAATGAAAAAATAAAAAAAGTTGAAAAAAAATTTTAAATTGTCCAAATCAAGATTTATGCTCTTAATGTGGTGATTCCAAAATAAGGTCTTAATTCGTCTAGGACGACTAGAAACGCCTAAAAATGAAAAAAATAAAAAAAAGTTGAAAAAAAATTTTAAATTGTCGAAATTATAATTATTTTGAAGTAGAGTCAATATAAATGGTATTCCAATTAAAAACCGGTTGAGTTTTCACAGAAAAAGTCAAGATTAATGCTCTAAATGTGGTGATTCCAAAATAAGGTGTAAAATCGTTTAGGACGACTAGAAACGCCTAAAAACGAAAAAATAAATAAAGTTGAAAAAAAATTATAAATTGTCCAAATCATAATTATTTTGAAGTAGAGTCAATATAAATGGTATATCAATTAAAAACCGGTTGAGTTTTCACAGGGAAAATCAAGATTAATGCTCTTAATGTGGTGATTCCAAAATAAGGTCTAAAATCGTCTAGGACGACTAGAAACGCCTAAAAATGAAATAATAAAAAAAGTTAAAAAAAAATTATAAATTGTCCAAATCATAATTATTTTGAAGTAGAGTGAATATAAATGGTATTCCAATTTAAAACTGGTGATTCCAAAATAAGGTCCAAAATCGTCTAGGACGACTAGAAACGCCTAAAAATGAAAAAAATAAAAAAAGTTGAAAAAAAATTTTAAATTGTCGAAATCATAATTATTTTGAAGTAGAGTCAATATAAATGGTATATCAATTAAAAACCGGTTGAGTTTTCACAGAGAAAATCAAGATTAATGCTCTAAATGTGGTGATTCCAAAATAAGGTCTAAAATCGTCTAGGACGACTAGAAACGCCAAAAAATGAAAAAAAAAAAAAATAAATTGAAAAAAAATTATTAAATTGTCCAGAAAAATCAAGATTAATGCTCTAAATGTGGTGATTCCAAAATAAGGTCTAAAATCGTCTAGGACGACTAGAAACGCCTTAAAATTAAATAATAAAATAAGTTAAAAAAAAATTATAAATTGTCCAAATCGTTATTATTTTGAATTAGAGTCAATATAAATGGTATATCAATTAAAAACCGGTTGAGTTTTCACAGAGATAATCAAGATTAATGCTCTAAATGTGGTGATTCCAAAATAAGGTCTAAAATCGTCTAGGACGACTAGAAACGCCTTAAAATTAAATAATAAAATAAGTTAAAAAAAAATTATAAATTGTCCAAATCGTTATTATTTTGAATTAGAGTCAATATAAATGGTATTCCAATTAAAAACCGGTTGAGTTTGCACAGAGATAATCAAGATTAATGCTCTGTATGTGGTGATTCCAAAATAAGGTCTAAAATCGTCTAGGACGACTAGAAACGAATAAAAATGAAAAAAATAAAAAAAAAAAAAAAAATTTTAAATTGTCGAAATCAAGATTTATGCTCTTAATGTGGTGATTCCAAAATAAGGTCTTAATTCGTCTAGGACGACTAGAAACGCCTAAAAATGAAAAAAATAAAAAAAGTTAAAAAAAAAATTTTAAATTGTCGAAATTATAATTATTTTGAAGTAGAGTCAATATAAATGGTATTCCAATTAAAAACCGGTTGAGTTTTCACAGAAAAAGTCAAGATTAATGCTCTAAATGTGGTGATTCCAAAATAAGGTGTAAAATCGTTTAGGACGACTAGAAACGCCTAAAAACGAAAAAAAATAAATAAAGTTGAAAAAAAAATTATAAATTGTCCAAATCATAATTATTTTGAAGTAGAGTCAATATAAATGGTATATCAATTAAAAACCGGTTGAGTTTTCACAGGGAAAATCAAGATTAATGCTCTTAATGTGGTGATTCCAAAATAAGGTCTAAAATCGTCTAGGACGACTAGAAACGCCTAAAAATGAAATAATAAAAAAAGTTAAAAAAAAATTAAATTGTCCAAATCATAATTATTTTGAAGTAGAGTGAATATAAATGGTATTCCAATTTAAAACTGGTGATTCCAAAATAAGGTCCAAAATCGTCTAGGATGACTAGAAACGTCTAAAAATGAAAAAATTAAAAAAGTTGAAAAAAAATTTTAAATTGTCGAAATCATAATTATTATGAAGTAGAGTCAATATAAATGGTATATCAATTAAAAACCGGTTGAGTTTTCACAGAGAAAATCAAGATTAATGCTCTAAATGTGGTGATTCCAAAATAAGGTCTAAAATCGTCTAGGACGACTAGAAACGCCAAAAATGAAAAAAAAAAAAAAAATTGAAAAAAAATTTTAAATTGTCGAAATCAAGATTTATGCTCTAAATGTGGTGATTCCAAAATAAGGTCTAAAATCGTCTAGGAGACTAGAAACGCCTAAAAATGAAAAAATAAAATAAGTTAAAAAAAATTATAAATTGTCCAAATCATTATTATTTTGAAGTAGAGTCAATATAAATGGTATTTCAATTAAAAATGGTTGAGTTTTCACAGAGAAAATCAAGATTAATGCTCTATATGTGGTGATTCCAAAATAAAGTCTAAAATCGTCTAGGACGACTAGAAACGCCTAAAAATGACAAAATTAAAAATGTAGAAAAAAAATTTTAAATTGTCGAAATCATAATTATTTTGAAGTAAAGTCAATATAAATGGTATTCCAATTAAAAACCGGTTGAGTTTGCACAGAGATAATCAAGATTAATGCTCTTAATGTGGTGATTCCAAAATAAGGTCTAAAATCGTCTAGGACGACTAGAAACGCCTAAAAATGAAATAATAAAAAAAGTTAAAAAAAATAAATTATAAATTGTCCAAATCATAATTATTATGAAGTAGAGTGAATATAAATGGTATTCCAATTAAAAACTGGTGATTCCAAAATAAGGTCCAAAATCGTCTAGGACGACTAGAAACGCCTAAAAATAAAAAAATAAAAAAAGTTGAAAAAAAATTTTAAATTGTCGAAATCATAATTATTTTGAAGTAGAGTCAATATAAATGGTATATCAATTAAAAACCGGTTAAGTTTTCACAGAGAAAATCAAGATTAATGCTCTAAATGTGGTGATTCCAAAAAAGGGTCTAAAATGGTCTAGGATGACTAGAAACGCCTAAAAATGAAAAAATAAAATAAGTTAGAGTCAATATAAATGGTATTTCAATTAAAAATGGTTGAGTTTTCACAGAGAAAATCAAGATTAATGCTCTAAATGTGGTGATTCCAAAATAAAGTCTAAAATCGTCTAGGACGACTAGAAACGCCTAAAAATGACAAAATAAAAAATGTAGAAAAAAAATTTTAAATTGTCGAAATCATAATTATTTTGAAGTAAAGTCAATATAAATGGTATTCCAATAAAAAACCGGTTGAGTTTGCACAGAGATAATCAAGATTAATGCTCTTAATGTGGTGATTCCAAAATAAGGTCTAAAATCGTCTAGGACGACTAGAAACGCCTAAAAATGAAATAATAAAAAAAGTTAAAAAAAAATATAAATTGTCCAAATCATAATTATTATGAAGTAGAGTGAATATAAATGGTATTCCAATTAAAAACTGGTGATTCCAAAATAAGGTCCAAAATCGTCTAGGACGACTAGAAACGTCTAAAAATGAAAAAAAAAAAAAAGTTGAAAAAAATTTTAAATTGTCGAAATCATAATTATTATGAAGTAGAGTCAATATAAATGGTATATCAATTAAAAACCGGTTGAGTTTTCACAGAGAAAATCAAGATTAATGCTCTAAATGTGGTGATTCCAAAATAAGGTCTAAAATCGTCTAGGACGACTAGAAACGCCTAAAAATGAAAAAAATAAAAAAAGTTGAAAAAAAATTTTAAATTGTCGAAATCAAGATTAATGCTCTAAATGTGGTGATTCCAAAATAAGGTCTAAAATGGTCTAGGATGACTAGAAACGCCTAAAAATGATAAAATAAAATAAGTTAAAAAAAAATTATAAATTGTCCAAATCATTATTATTTTGAAGTAGAGTCAATATAAATGGTATTCCAATTAAAAACCGGTTGAGTTTTCACAGAGAAAATCAAGATTAATGCTCTAAATGTGGTGATTCCAAAATAAGGTGTAAAATCGTCTAGGACGACTAGAAACGCCTAAAAATGAAAAAATAAAAAAAGTTGAAAAAAAATTTTAAATTGTCGAAATCATAATTATTTTGAAGTAGAGTCAATATAAATGGTATTTCAATTAAAAACCGGTTGAGTTTTCACAGAGAAAATCAAGATTAATGCTCTAAATGTGGTGATTCCAAAATAAGGTCTAAAATCGTCTAGGACGACTAGAAACGCCTAAAAATGAAAAAAATTAAAAAAATTGAAAAAAAATTTTAAATTGTCGAAATCACGATTTATGCTCTAAATGTGGTGATTCCAAAATAAGGTCTAAAATCGTCTAGGATGACTAGAAACGCCTAAAAATGAAAAAAATAAAATAAGTTAAAAAAAAAATTATAAATTGTCCAAATCATTATTATTTTGAAGTAGAGTCAATATAAATGGTATTCCAATTAAAAACTGGTGATTCCAAAATAAGGTCCAAAATCGTCTAGGACGACTAGAAACGTCTAAAAATGAAAAAATAAAAAAAGTTGAAAAAAATTTTTAAATTGTCGAAATCATAATTATTATGAAGTAGAGTCAATATAAATGGTATATCAATTAAAAACCGGTTGAGTTTTCACAGAGAAAATTAAGATTAATGCTCTAAATGTGGTGATTCCAAAATAAGGTCTAAAATCGTCTAGGACGACTAGAAACGCCTAAAAATGAAAAAATAAAAAAAGTTAAAAAAAAATTATAAATTGTCCAAATCATAATTATTTTGAAGTAGAGTCAATATAAATGGTATTTCAATTAAAAATCGGTTGAGTTTTCACAAAGATAATCAAGATTAATGCTTTAAATGTGGTGATTCCAAAATAAGGTCCAAAATCGTCTAGGACGACTAGAAACGCCCAAAAATGAAAAAACAAAAAAAGGTGAAAAAAAATTTAAATTGTCCAAATCATAATTATTTTGAAGTAGAGTCAATATAAATGGTATTTCAATTAAAAACCGGTTGAGTTTTCACAGAGAAAATCAAGATTAATGCTCTAAATGTGGTGATTCCAAAATAAGGTCTAAAATCGTCTAGGACGACTAGAAACGCCTAAAAATGAAAAAAATAAAAAAAAAATAAAAAAGTAAAAAAATTTTTAATTGTCGAAATCATAATTATTATGAAGTAGAGTCAATATAAAAATTGTTTCAAGAAATCAAGATTTATGCTCTAAATGTGGTGATTCCAAAATAAGGTCTAAAATCGTCTAGGATGACTAGAAACGCCTAAAAATGAAAAAAAAAAATAAGTTAAAAAAAAAAATTTAAATTGTCCAAATCATTATTATTTTGAAGTAGAGTCAATATAAATGGTATTCCAATTAAAAACCGGTTGAGTTTTCACAGAGAAAATCAAGATTAATGCTCTAAATGTGGTGATTCCAAAATAAGGTCCAAAATCGTCTAGGACGACTAGAAACGCCTAAAAATGAAAAAAATAAAAAAAGTTGAAAAAAAATTTTAAATTGTCTTTTGAAATCAAGATTTATGCTCTTAATGTGGTGATTCCAAAATAAGTCTTAATTCGTCTAGGACGACTAGAAACGCCTAAAAATGAAAAAAATAAAAAAAGGTGAAAAAAAATTTTAAATTGTCGAAATCAAGATTTATGCTCTTAATGTGGTGATTCCAAAATAAGTCTTAATTCGTCTAGGACGACTAGAAACGCCTAAAAATGAAAAAAATAAAAAAAGTTGAAAAAAATTTTTAATTGTCGAAATCATAATTATTATGAAGTAGAGTCAATATAAATGGTATATCAATTAAAAACCGGTTGAGTTTTCACAGAGAAAATCAAGATTAATGCTCTAAATGTGGTGATTCCAAAATAAGGTGTAAAATCGTCTAGGACGACTAGAAACGCCTAAAAATGAAAAAAAAAAAAAAGTTGAAAAAAAATTTTAAATTGTCGAAATCATAATTATTTTGAAGTAGAGTCAATATAAATGGTATTTCAATTAAAAACCGGTTGAGTTTTCACAGAGAAAATCAAGATTAATGCTCTTTATGTGGTGATTCCAAAATAAGGTCAAAAATCGTCTAGGATGACTAGAAACGCCTAAAAATGAAAAAAAAAAAAAAGTTAAAAAAAAATTATAAATTGTCCAAATCATTATTATTTTGAAGTAGAGTCAATATAAATGGTATTCCAATTAAAAACTGGTGATTCCAAAATAAGGTCCAAAATCGTCTAGGACGACTAGAAACGTCTAAAAATGAAAAAATAAAAAAAGTTGAAAAAAATTTTAAATTGTCGAAATCATAATTATTATGAAGTAGAGTCAATATAAATGGTATATCAATTAAAAACCGGTTGAGTTTTCACAGAGAAAATCAAGATTAATGCTCTAAATGTGGTGATTCCAAAATAAGGTCTAAAATCGTCTAGGACGACTAGAAACGCCTAAAAATGAAATAATAAAAAAAGTTAAAAAAAAATTATAAATTGTCGAAATCATAATTATTTTGAAGTAGAGTCAATATAAATGGTATTTCAATTAAAAATCGGTTGAGTTTTCACAAAGATAATCAAGATTAATGCTTTAAATGTGGTGATTCCAAAATAAGGTCCAAAATCGTCTAGGACGACTAGAAACGCCCAAAAATGAAAAAACAAAAAAAGGTGAAAAAAATTTTAAATTGTCCAAATCATAATTATTTTGAAGTAGAGTCAATATAAATGGTATTTCAATTAAAAACCGGTTGAGTTTGCACAGAGAAAATCAAGATTAATGCTCTAAATGTGGTGATTATAAAATAAGGTCTAAAATCGTCTAGGACGACTAGAAACGTCTAAAAATGAAAAAATAAAAAAAGTTGAAAAAAAATTTTTAATTGTCGAAATCATAATTATTATGAAGTAGAGTCAATATAAATGGTATATCAATTAAAAACCGGTTGAGTTTTCACAGAGAAAATTAAGATTAATGCTCTAAATGTGGTGATTCCAAAATAAGGTCTAAAATCGTCTAGGACGACTAGAAACGCCTAAAAATGAAAAAAAATAAAAAAAGTTGAAAAAAAATTTTAAATTGTCGAAATCAAGATTTATGCTCTTATCTACGTCTAAAAATGAAAAAAATAAAAAAAGTTGAAAAAAAATTATAAATTGTCCAAATCATTATTATTTTGAAGTAGAGTCAATATAAATGGTATTCCAATTAAAAACCGGTTGAGTTTTCACAGAGAAAATCAAGATTAATGCTCTAAATGTGGTGATTCCAAAATAAGGTCTAAAATCGTCTAGGACGACTAGAAACGCCTAAAAATGAAAAAAAATAAAAAAAGTTGAAAAAAAATTTTAAATTGTCGAAATCAAGATTTATGCTCTTAATGTGGTGATTCCAAAATAAGTCTTAATTCGTCTAGGACGACTAGAAACGCCTAAAAATGAAAAAAAAAAAAAAAGTTGAAAAAAATTTTTAATTGTCGAAATCATAATTATTATGAAGTAGAGTCAAATATAAATGGTATATCAACTAAAAACCGGTTGAGTTTTCACAGAGAAAATCAAGATTAATGCTCTAAATGTGGTGATTCCAAAATAAGGTCTAAAATCGTCTAGGACGACTAGAAACGCCTAAAAATGAAAAAAAATAAAAAAAGTTGAAAAAAAATTTTAAATTGTCGAAATCAAGATTTATGCTCTAAATGTGGTGATTCCAAAATAAGGTCTAAAATCGTCTAGGATGACTAGAAACGCCTAAAAATGAAAAAATAAAATAATTTAAAAAAAATTATAAATTGTCGAAATCATTATTATTTTGAAGTAGAGTCAATATAAATGGTATTCCAATTAAAAACCGGTTGAGTTTTCACAGAGAAAATCAAGATTAATGCTATAAATGTGGTGATTCCAAAATAAGGTCCAAAATCGTCTAGGACGACTAGAAACGCCTAAAAATGAAAAAAATAAAAAAAGTTGAAAAAAAATTTTAAATTGACGAAATCAATATTTATGCTATTAATGTGGTGATTCCAAAATAAGTCTTAATTCGTCTAGGACGACTAGAAACGCCTAAAAATGAAAAAAATAAAAAAAAGGTAAAAAAAAATTTTAAATTGTCGAAATCACGATTTATGCTCTAAATGTGGTGATTCCAAAATAAGGTCTAAAATCGTCTAGGATGACTAGAAACGCCTAAAAATGAAAAAATAAAATAAGTTAAAAAAAAATTATAAATTGTCGAAATCATTATTATTTTGAAGTAGAGTCAATATAAATGGTATTCCAATTAAAAACTGGTGATTCCAAAATAAGGTCCAAAATCGTCTAGGACGACTAGAAACGCCTAAAAATGAAAAAAACAAAAAAAGGTGAAAAAAATTTTAAATTGACCAAATCATAATTATTTTGAAGTAGAGTCAATATAAATGGTATTTCAATTAAAAACCGGTTGAGTTTGCACAGAGAAAATCAAGATTAATGCTCTAAATGTGGTGATTATAAAATAAGGTCTAAAATCGTCTAGGACGACTAGAAACGTCTAAAAATTAAAAAATAAAAAAAGTTGAAAAAAAATTGTTAATTGTCGAAATCATAATTATTATGAAGTAGAGTCAATATAAATGGTATTCCAATTAAAAACTAAAAATTAACTAAGTGGTGATTCCAAAATAAGGTCCAAAATCGTCTAGGACGACTAGAAACGCCTAAAAATGAAAAAAATAAAAAAGTTAGAGTCAATATAAATGGTATTTCGAAATAAAGATGGTTGAGTTTTCACAAAAATCAAGTTAATGCTCTAAATGTGGTGATTCCAAAATAAAGTCTAAAATCGTCTAGGACGACTAGAAACGCCTAAAAATGACAAAAATAAAAAAAGTAAAAAAAAAATTTTAAATTGTCGAAATCATAATTATTTTGAAGTAGAGTCAATATAAATGGTATTCCAATTAAAAACCGGTTGAGTTTTCACAGAGAAAATCAAGATTAATGCTCTAAATGTGGTGATTCCAAAATAAGGTCTAAAATCGTCTAGGACGACTAGAAACGCCTAAAAATGAAAAAATAAAAAAAGTTAAAAAAAAATTATAAATTGTCCAAATCAAAATTATTATGAAGTAAGTGATATGTTCAATTAAAAACTGGTGATTCCAAAATAAGGTCCAAAATCGTCTAGGACGACTAGAAACGCCTAAAAATGAAAAAATAAAAAAAGTTGAAAAAAAATTTTAAATTGTCGAAATCATAATTATTATGAAGTAGAGTCAATATAAATGGTATATCAATTAAAAACCGGTTGAGTTTTCACAGAGAAAATCAAGATTAATGCTCTAAATGTGGTGATTCCAAAATAAGGTCTAAAATCGTCTAGGACGACTAGAAACGCCTAAAAATGAAAAAAATTAAAAAAAGTTAAAAAAAATTTTAAATTGTCGAAATCAAGATTAATGCTCTAAATGTGGTGATTCCAAAATAAGGTCTAAAATCGTCTAGGATGACTAGAAACGCCTAAAAATGAAAAAATAAAAAAAGTTAAAAAAAATTATAAATTGTCCAAATCATTATTATTTTGAAGTAGAGTCAATATAAATGGTATTCCAATTAAAAACCGGTTGAGTTTTCACAGAGAAAATCAAGATTAATGCTCTAAATGTGGTGATTCCAAAATAAGGTCTAAAATCGTCTAGGACGACTAGAAACGCCTAAAAATGAAAAAAATAAAAAAAGTTGAAAAAAAATTTTAAATTGTCGAAATCATAATTATTTTGAAGTAGAGTCAATATAAATGGTATTTCAATTAAAAACCGGTTGAGTTTTCACAGAGAAAATCAAGATTAATGCTCTAAATGTGGTGATTCCAAAATAAGGTCTAAAATCGTCTAGGACGACTAGAAACAAAAGCCTAAAAATGAAAAAAATAAAAAAAGTTGAAAAAAAATTTTAAATTGTCGAAATCATGATTTATGCCAATATCTTTTTTGAAGTAGAGTCAATATAAATGGTATTCCAATTAAAAACCGTTGAGTTTTCGAAAATCAGATTAATGCTCTAAATGTGGTGATTCCAAAATAAGGTCTAAAATCGTCTAGGACGACTAGAAACGCCTAAAAATGAAAAAATAAAAAAAAGTTGAAAAAAAATTTTAAATTGTCGAAATCATAATTATTTTGAAGTAGAGTCAATATAAATGGTATTCCAATTAAAAACCGGTTGAGTTTTCACAGAAAATCAAGATTAATGCTCTAAATGTGGTGATTCCAAAATAAGGTCTAAAATCGTCTAGGACGACTAGAAACGCCTAAAAATGAAAAAATAAAAAAAGGTGAAAAAAAATTTTAAATTGTCGAAATCATAATTATTTTGAAGTAGAGTCAATATAAATGGTATTTCAATTAAAAACCGGTTGAGTTTTCACAGAGAAAATCAAGATTAATGCTCTAAATGTGGTGATTCCAAAATAAGGTCTAAAATCGTCTAGGACGACTAGAAACGCCTAAAAATGAAAAAATAAAAAAAGTTGAAAAAAAATTTAAATTGTCGAAATCATAATTATTTTGAAGTAGAGTCAATATAAATGGTATTTCAATTAAAAAACCGGTTGAGTTTTCACAGAGAAAATCAAGATTAATGCTCTAAATGTGGTGATTCCAAAATAAGGTCCAAAATCGTCTAGGACGACTAGAAACGCCTAAAAATGAAAAAAAAAAAAAGTTGAAAAAAATTTTAAATTGTCCAAATCATAATTATTTTGAAGTAGAGTCAATATAAATGGTATTTCAATTAAAAACCGGTTGAGTTTTCACAGAGAAAATCAAGATTAATGCTCTAAATGTGGTGATTCCAAAATAAGGTCATAAAATCGTCTAGGACGACTAGAAACGCCTAAAAATGAAAAAATAAAAAAAAGTTGAAAAAAAATTTTTAAATTGTCGAAATCATAATTATTTTGAAGTAGAGTCAATATAAATGGTATTCCAATTAAAAACCGGTTGAGTTTTCACAGAGAAAATCAAGATTAATGCTCTAAATGTGGTGATTCCAAAATAAGGTCCAAAATCGTCTAGGACGACTAGAAACGCCTAAAAATGAAAAAAAAAAAAAAGTTGAAAAAAATTTTTAAATTGTCGAAATCAATAAGAATAAGGCAACAAGATTAATGCTCTAAATGTGGTGATTCCAAAATAAGGTCTAAAATCGTCTAGGACGACTAGAAACGCCTAAAAATGAAAAAAAAAAAAAAGTTAAAAAAAAATTTTAAATTGTCCAAATCATAATTATTTTGAAGTAGAGTCAATATAAATGGTATTCCAATTAAAAACCGGTTGAGTTTTCACAGAGAAAATCAAGATTAATGCTCTAAATGTGGTGATTCCAAAATAAGGTCCAAAATCGTCTAGGACGACTAGAAACGCCTAAAAATGAAAAAATAAAAAAAAGTTGAAAAAAATTTTTAAATTGTCCAAATCATTATTATTTTGAAGTGGTCAATATAAATGGTATTCCAATTAAAAACTGTGGTGATTCCAAAATAAGGTCCAAAATCGTCTAGGACGACTAGAAACGCCTAAAAATGAAAAAAAAAAAAAAAGGTGAAAAAAAATTTTAAATTGTCGAAATCATAATTATTATGAAGTAGAGTCAATATAAATGGTATATCAATTAAAAACGGTTGAGTTTTCACAGAGAAAATCAAGATTAATGCTCTAAATGTGGTGATTCCAAAATAAGGTCTAAAATCGTCTAGGACGACTAGAAACGCCTAAAAATGAAAAAATAAAAAAGTTAAAAAAAATTATAAATTGTCGAAATCATAATTATTTTGAAGTAGAGTCAATATAAATGGTATTCCAATTAAAAACCGGTTGAGTTTTCACAAAGAAAATCAAGATTAATGCTCTAAATGTGGTGATTCCAAAATAAGGTCTAAAATCGTCTAGGACGACTAGAAACGCCTAAAAATGAAAAAACAAAAAAAAGTTGAAAAAAATTTTAAATTGTCCAAATCATAATTATTTTGAAGTAGAGTCAATATAAATGGTATTTCAATTAAAAACCGGTTGAGTTTTCACAGAGAAAATCAAGATTAATGCTCTAAATGTGGTGATTCCAAAATAAGGTCTAAAAATCGTCTAGGACGACTAGAAACGCCTAAAAATGAAAAAAAAAAGTTAAAAAAAAAATTAATTGTGAAATCATAATTATTATGAAAGTGTCAAAACTAAATAAAAATTAACTCTGCTCTAAATGTGGTGATTCCAAAATAAGGGTCTAAAATCGTCTAGGATGACTAGAAACGCCTAAAAATGAAAAAAAAATAAAAGTTAAAAATTTAAATTGTCGAAATCAAGATTTATGCTCTTATCAACGTCTAAAAATGAAAAATAAAAGTTGAAAAACAAAAAAAAAAAAAGTTGAAAAAAAATTATTTTAAATTGTCCAAATCATAATTATTTTGAAGTAGAGTCAATATAAATGGTATACCAATTAAAAACCGGTTGAGTTTTCACAGAGAAAATCAAGATTAATGCTCTAAATGTGGTGATTCCAAAATAAGGTCCAAAATCGTCTAGGACGACTAGAAACGCCTAAAAAATGAAAAAAAAAAAAAGTTAAAAAAAATATTTTAAATTGTCCAAATCATAATTATTTTGAAGTAGAGTCAATATAAATGGTATTTCAATTAAAAACCGGTTGAGTTTTCACAAAGAAAATCAAGATTAATGCTCTTAAATGTGGTGATTCCAAAATAAGGTCCAAAATCGTCTAGGACGACTAGAAACGCCTAAAAATGAAAAAAAAAAAAGGTGAAAAAAAATTTTAAATTGTCGAAATCATAATTATTTTGAAGTAGAGTCAATATAAATGGTATTTCAATTAAAAACCGGTTGAGTTTTGCACAGAGAAAATCAAGATTAATGCTCTAAATGTGGTGATTCTAAAATAAGGTCTAAAATCGTCTAGGACGACTAGAAACGTCTAAAAATGAAAAAAAAAAAAGTTGAAAAAAATTTTTAATTGTCGAAATCATAATTATTATGAAGTAGAGTCAATATAAATGGTATATCAATTAAAAACCGGTTGAGTTTTCACAGAGAAAATCAAGATTAATGCTCTAAATGTGGTGATTCCAAAATAAGGTCTAAAATCGTCTAGGACGACTAGAAACGCCTAAAAATGAAAAAAAATAAAAAAGTTGAAAAAATTTTAAATTGTCGAAATCAAGATTTAATGTCCATAAACCAAAAATAAAAATAAAAAATTAAAAAAAAATTATAAATTGTCGAAATCATTATTATTTTGAAGTAGAGTCAATATAAATGGTATTCCAATTAAAAACCGGTTGAGTTTTCACAGAGAAAATCAAGATTAATGCTCTAAATGTGGTGATTCCAAAATAAGGTCCAAAATCGTCTAGGACGACTAGAAACGCCTAAAAATGAAAAAAAATAAAAAAAGTTGAAAAAAATTTTAAATTGTCAGAAATCAAGATTTATGCTCTTAATGTGGTGATTCCAAAATAAGGTCTTAATTCGTCTAGGACGACTAGAAACGCCTAAAAAATGAAAAAATAAAAAAAAGGAAAAAAATTTTAAATTGTCGAAATCATAATTATTATGAATGTAGGAGTCAAATGTTAAACCTAAAATGGTATATCAATTAAAAAACCGGTTGAGTTTTCACAGAGAAAATCAAGATTAATGCTCTAAATGTGGTGATTCCAAAATAAGGTCTAAAATCGTCTAGGACGACTAGAAACGCCCTAAAAATGAAAAAAAAAAAAGGTGAAAAAAAATTTTAAATTGTCGGAAATCATTATTTTTTTAGAAATGAAAAAAAAGGTTATTTTAAATACAGGGGAGTTGAATTTAAAAAAAAAATAAGATTAATGCTCTTAATGTGGTGATTCCAAAATAAGGTCTAAAATCGTCTAGGACGACTAGAAACGCCTAAAAATGAAAAAATAAAAAAAGTTAAAAAAATTTTAAATTGTCGAAATCATAATTATTTTGAAGTAGAGTCAATATAAATGGTATTTCAATTAAAAACCGGTTGAGTTTTCACAGAGAAAATCAAGATTAATGCTCTAAATGTGGTGATTCCAAAATAAGGTCCAAAATCGTCTAGGACGACTAGAAACGCCCAAAAATGAAAAAATAAAAAAAAGTTGAAAAAAATTTTAAATTGTCGAAATTTTATGCTCTTAATGGGTGATTCCAAAATAAGGTCTTAATTCGTCTAG
>JAECXC010000473.1:0-20149 GCA_018152125.1 Drosophila dunni | reverse complement strand
AATAAAAAGTTAAAAAAAAATTTTAAATTGTCCAAATCATTATTATTTTGAAGTAGAGTCAATATAAATGGTATTCCAATTAAAAACCGGTTGAGTTTTTCACAGAGAAAATCAAGATTAATGCTCTAAATGTGGTGATTCCAAAATAAGGTCTAAAATCGTCTAAGCCAGGAAAAAAAAAAACAAAAAAAAAAAAAAAGTAGAAAAAAAAAGTTTGAAATTGTCGAAATCAAGATTTATGCTCTAAATGTGGTGATTCCAAAATAAGGTCTTAAATCGTCTAGGAGGACTAGAAACGCCTAAAAATTGAAAAAAATAAAATAAGTTAAAAAAAAATTAAATGTCCAAATTAAATTGTCAAGAATCCCTAAATCATTATTATTTTGAAGTAGAGTCAATATAAATGGTATTTCAATTAAAAACCGGTTGAGTTTTCACGAGAAAATCAAGATTAATGCTCTAAATGTGGTGATTCCAAAATAAGGTCTAAAATCGTCTAGGACGACTAGAAACGCCTAAAAATGAAAAAATAAAAAAAGTTAAAAAAAATTATAAATTGTCCAAATCATAAATTTTGAAGTAAGCGAAAATCAAAATTGTATTCCATTAATGGGTGATTCTAAAAGAAATAATAATAGAAAGGTAAAAAAAAATTTAGAAATTGTAATATAAATGGTATTCCAATTAAAAACCGGTTGAGTTTTCACAGAAAAAATCAAGATTAATGCTCCAAATTGTGGATTCCAAAATCAGGTCTAGGACGACTAGAAACGTCTAAAAATGAAAAAATAAAAAAAGTTGAAAAAAAATTTTAAATTGTCGAAATCATGCATTATTTTGAAGTAGAGTCAATATAAATGGTATTCCAATTAAAAACCGGTTGAGTTTTCACAGAGAAAATCAAGATTAATGCTCTAAATGTGGTGATTCCAAAATAAGGTCTAAAATCGTCTAGGGACAACTAGAAACGCCTAAAAATGAAAAAATAAAACAAAAAAAAAAAAAAAGCCAAACCATAATTATTAAAAAAAAGTTGAAAAAAAATTTTAAATTGTCGAAATCAAGATTTATGCTCTAAATGTGGTGATTCCAAAATAAGGTCTAAATTCGTCTAGGACGACTAGAAACGCCTAAAAATGAAAAAATAAAAAAAGTTAAAAAAAAATATTATAAATTGTCCAAATCATAATTATTTTGAAGTAGAGTCAATATAAATGGTATTTCAATTAAAAATGGTTGAGTTTTCACAGAGAAAATCAAGATTAATGCTCTAAATGTGGTGATTCCAAAATAAGGTCTAAAATCGTCTAGGACGACTAGGAAACGCCTAAAAATGAAAAAAATAAAAAAGTTGAAAAAAAAATTTTAAATTGTCCAAATCATAATTATTTTGAAGTAGAGTCAATATAAATGGTATTCCAATTAAAAAAAAACCGTTTGAGTTTCACAGAGATAATCAAGATTAATGCTCTAAATGTGGTGATTCCAAAATAAGGTCTAAAATCGTCTAGGGCGACTAGAAACGCCTAAAAATGAAAAAAATAAAAAAAAAGTTAAAAAAAAATTTATAAATTGTCCAAATCATAATTATTTGAATTATTATGTAGAGTAAGTTAATGCTCTAAATGTGGTGATTCCAAAATTAAAAACCGGTGATCCAAAATAAGGTCCAAAATCGTCTAGGACGACTAGGAAACGCCTAAAAATGAAAATAATAAAAAAAAAGTTAAAAAATTTTAAATTGTCGAACCCATCTATTTATTATTTGAAGTAGAGTCAATATAAATGGTATTCCAATTAAAAACCGGTTGAGTTTTCACAGAGAAAATCAAGATTAATGCTCTAAATGTGGTGATTCCAAAATAAGGTCCAAAATCGTCTAGGACGACTAGAAACGCCTAAAAATGAAAAATAAAAAAAGTTGAAAAAAAAATTATAAATTGTCCAAATCATAATTATTTTGAAGTAGAGTCAATATAAATGGTATTTCAATTAAAAACCGGTTGAGTTTTCACAGAGAAAATCAAGATTAATGCTCTAAATGTGGTGATTCCAAAATAAGGTCTAAAATCGTCTAGGACGACTAAGAAACGCCTAAAAATTAAAAACAAATAAAAAGTTGAAAAAAAATTTTAAATTGTCCAAATCATAAGATTTTATGAGAGTGAATATAAATGGTATTCAATTAAAAACGGGTGATTCCAAAATAAGGTCTAAAATCGTCTAGGACGACTAGAAACGCCTAAAAATGAAAAAATAAAAAAAGTTAAAAAAAAATTTTTAAATTGTCCAAATCATAATTATTTTGAAGTAGAGTCAATATAAATGGTATTCCAATTAAAAACCGGTTGAGTTTTCACAGAGAAAATCAAGATTAATGCTCTAAATGTGGTGATTCCAAAATAAGGTCTAAAATCGTCTAGGACGACTAGAAACGCCTAAAAAAAAAATAAAAAAGTTAAAAAAATTTAAATTGTCCAAATCATAATTATTTTGAAGTTGAGTCAATATAAATGGTATTCCAATTAAAAAACCGGTTGAGTTTTCACAGAGAAAATCAAGATTAATGCTCTAAATGTGGTGATTCCAAAATAAGGTCTAAAAATGAAAAAAAAAAATTAAAAAAAATTTAAATTGTCCAAATCAATATTTGGTAGGAATATAAATGGTATTCCAATAAAAACGGTGATTCCTAATCCAAAATCGTCTAGGACGACTAGAAACGCCTAAAAATGAAAAAAATAAAAAAGTTGAAAAAAATTTTAAATTGTCCAAATCATAATTATTTTGAAGTAGAGTCAATATAAATGGTATTCCAATTAAAAACCGGTTGAGTTTTCACAGAGAAAATCAAGATTAATGCTCTAAATGTGGTGATTCCAAAATAAGGTCTAAAATCGTTTAGGACGACTAGAAACGCCTAAAAATGAAAAAATAAAAAAAGTTGAAAAAAATTTTTTTAAATTGTCCAAATCATAATTATTTTGAAGTAGAGTCAATATAAATGGTATTCCAATTAAAAACCGGTTGAGTTTTCACAGAGAAAATCAAGATTAATGCTCTAAATGTGGTGATTCCAAAATAAGGTCAAAAATCGATTTAAATAACTAAAAAAGAAAATAAAAAAAAATTATAAATTGTCCAAATCAAATTTATTATTATGTAGGTGAATATAAATGGTATTCCAATTAAAAACCGGTGATTCCAAAATAAGGTCCAAAATCGTCTAGGACGACTAGAAACGCCTAAAAATGAAAAAATAAAAAAAAAGTTGAAAAAAAAATTTTAAATTGTCGAAATCATAATTATTTTGAAGTAGAGTCAATATAAATGGTATTCCAATTAAAAACCGGTTGAGTTTTCACAGAGAAAATCAAGATTAATGCTCTCAATGTGGTGATTCCAAAATAAGGTCTAAAATCGTTTTTCTCTAAATTCAAAATTCGTCAGGACACAGAAACGCCTAAAAATGACAAAATAAAAAATGTTAAAAAATTTTTAAATTGTCCAAATCATATTTATTTTGAAGTAAAGTCAATATAAATGGTATTCCAATTAAAAACCGGTTGAGTTTGCACGGTAATCAAGATTAATGCTCTTAATGTGGTGATTCCAAAATAAGGTCTAAAATCGAAAAAATCTAGGACGACTAGAAACGCCTAAAAATGAAAAAATAAAAAAAGTTAAAAAAAATTTTAAATTGTCGAACTCATAATTATTATGAAGTAGAGTCAATATAAATGGTATTCCAATTAAAAACCGGTTGAGTTTTCACAGAGATAATCAAGATTAATGCTCTTAATGTGGTGATTCTAAAATAAGGTCTAAAATCGTCTAGGACGACTAGAAACGCCTAAAAATGAAAAAATAAAAAAAGTTGAAAAAAAATTATAAATTGTCCAAATCATAATTATTTTGAAGTAGAGTCAATATAAATGGTATTCCAATTAAAAACCGGTTGAGTTTTCACAGAGAAAATCAAGACTAATGCTCTCAATGTGGTGATTCCAAAATAAGGTCTAAAATCGTTTAGGACGACTAGAAACGCCTAAAAATGAAAAAAATAAAAAAAGTTAAAAAAAAATTTTAAATTGTCCAAATCATTATTATTTTGAAGTAGAGTCAATATAAATGGTATTCCAATTAAAAACCGGTTGAGTTATCACAGAGAAAATCAAGATTAATGCTCTAAATGTGGTGATTCCAAAATAAGGTCAAAAATCGTCTAGGCCGACTAGAAACGCCTAAAAATTAAAAAAAAAAAAAAAGTTGAAAAAAAATTTTTAAATTGTCGAAATCAAGATTTATGCTCTAAATGTGGTGATTCCAAAATAAGGTCTAAATTCGTCTAGGACGACTAGAAACGCCTAAAAATGAAAAAAATAAAAAAAGTTGAAAAAAAATTTTAAATTGTCGAAATCATAATTATTTTGAAGTAGAGTCAATATAAATGGTATATCAATTAAAAACCGGTTGAGTTTCCACAGGGAAAATCAAGATTAATGCTCTTAATGTGGTGATTCCAAAATAAGGTCTAAAATCGAAATAATAAAAAAAGAAAAAAAAAATTATAAATTGTCCAAATCAAATTTATTATTATGTAGAGTGAATATAAATGGTATTCCAATTAAAAACCGGTGACTCCAAAAATAAGGTCCAAAATCGTCTAGGACGACTAGAAACGTCTAAAAATGAAAAAATAAAAAAAGTTGAAAAAAAATTTTAAATTGTCGAACTCATAATTATTATGAAGTAGAGTCAATATAAATGGTATTCCAATTAAAAACCGGTTGAGTTTTCACAGAGAAAATCAAGATTAATGCTCTAAATGTGGTGATTCCAAAATAAGGTCTAAAATCGTATAGGACGACTAGAAACGCCTAAAAATGAAAAAAAGTTGAAAAAAATTTTAAATTGTCGAAATCAAGACTTATGCTCTAAATGTGGTGATTCCAAAATAAGGTCTAAAATCGTCTAGGATGACTAGAAACGCCTAAAAATGAAAAAAATAAAATAAGTTAAAAAAAAATATAAATTGTCCAAATCATTATTATTTTGAAGTAGAGTCAATATAAATGGTATTTCAATTAAAAATGGTTGAGTTTTCACAGAGAAAATCAAGATTAATGCTCTAAATGTGGTGATTCCAAAATAAGGTCTAAATCGTCTAGGACGACTAGAAACGCCTAAAAATGACAAAATAAAAAATGTAGAAAAAAAATTTTAAATTGTCCAAATCATAATTATTATGAAGTAGAATGAATATAAATGGTATTCCAATTAAAAACTGGTGATTCCAAAATAAGGTCCAAAATCGTCTAGGACGACTAGAAACGCCTAAAACTGAAAAAATAAAAAAAGTTGAAAAAAATTATAAATTGTCCAAATCATAATTATTTTGAAGTAGAGTCAATATAAATGGTATTCCAATTAAAAACCGGTTGAGTTTTCACAGAGAAAATCAAGATTAATGCTCTAAATGTGGTGATTCCAAAATAAGGTCTAAAATCGTCTAGGACGACTAGAAACGCCTAAAAATGAACAAATAAAAAAAGTTGAAAAAAAATTATAAATTGTCCAAATCATAATTATTTTGAAGTAGAGTCAATATAAATGGTATTCCGATTAAAAACCGGTTGAGTTTTCACAGAGAAAATCAAGATTAATGCTCTAAATGTGGTGATTCCAAAATAAGGTCTAAAATTGTATAGGACGACTAGAAACGCCTAAAAATGAAATAATAAAAAAAGTTGAAAAAAAATTTTAAATTGTCGAAATCAAGATTAATGCTCTAAATGTGGTGATTTCAAAATAAGGTCTAAAATCGTCTAGGACGACTAGAAACGCCTAAAAATGAAAAAATAAAAAAAAGTTGAAAAAAAATTATAAATTGTCGAAATCATAATTATTTTGAAGTAGAGTCAATATAAATGGTATTCCAATTAAAAACCGGTTGAGTTTTCACAGAGAAAATCAAGGTTAATGCTCTAAATGTGGTGATTCCAAAATAAGGTCTAAAATCGTCTAGGACGACTAGAAACGCCTAAAAATGAAAAAATAAAAAAAGTTGAAAAAAAATTTTAAATTGTCGAAATCAAGATTAGTGCTCTAAATGTGGTGATTCCAAAAATAAGGTCCAAAATCGTCTAGGACGCCTTGAAACGCCTAAAAATGAAAAAAATAAAAAAAGTTGAAAAAAAATTTTAAATTGTCGAAATCATAATTATTTTGAAGTAGAGTCAATATAAATGGTATTTCAATTTAAAACCGGTTGAGTTTTCACAGAGAAAATCAAGATTAATGCTCTAAATAAGGTGATTATAAAATAAGGTCTAAAATCGTCTAGGACGACTAGAAACGCCTAAAAATGACAAAATAAAAAAAGTAGAAAAAAAATTTTAAATTGTCGAAATCATAATTATTTTGAAGTAAAGTCAATATAAATGGTATTCCAATTAAAAACCGGTTGAGTTTTCACAGAGATAATCAAGATTAATGCTCTTAATGTGGTGATTCTAAAATAAGGTCTAAAATCGTCTAAGACGACTAGAAACGCCTAAAAATGAAAAAATAAAAAAAATTGAAAAAAATTATAAATGGTCCAAATCATAATTATTTTGAAGTAGAGTCAATATAAATGGTATTTCAATTAAAACCCGGTTGAGTTTTCACAGAGAAAATCAAGATTAATGCTCTAAATATGGTGATTCCAAATTAAGGTCTAAAATCGTCTAAGACGCCTAGAAACGCCTAAAAATGAAAAAACAAAAAAAAAAGGTGAAAAAAAATTTTAAATTGTCGAAATCATAATTATTTTGGAGTCAATATAAATGGTATTTCAATTAAAAATGGTTGAGTTTTCACAGAGAAAATCAAGATTAATGCTCTAAATGTGGTGATTCCAAAATAAGGTCTAAAATCGTCTAGAACGACTAGAAACGCCTAAAAATGACAAAATAAAAAAAGTTAAAAAAAAATTATAAATTTTCCAAATCATAATTATTTTGAAGTAGAGTCAATATAAATGGTATTCCAATTAAAAACCGGTTGAGTTTTCACAGAGAAAATCAAGATTAATGCTCTAAATGTGGTGATTCCAAAATAAGGTACAAAATCGTCTAGGACGACTAAAAACGCCGAAAAATGAAAAAATAAAAAAAAGTTTAAAAAAAATTATAAATTGTCCAAATCATAATTATTTTGAAGTAGAGTCAATATAAATGGTATTTCAATTAAAAACCCGTTGAGTTTTCACAGAGAAAATCAAGATTAATTCTCTAAATAAGGTGATTATAAATTAAGGTCCAAAATCGTCTAGGACGACTAGAAACGCCTAAAAATGACAAAATAAAAAAAGTAGAAAAAAAATTTTAAATTATCGAAATCATAATTATTTTGAAGTAATGTCAAGATTAATGCTCTAAATGTGGTGATTTCAAAATAAGGTACAAAATCGTCTAGGACGCCTAGAAACGCCTAAAAATGAACAAATAAAAAAGTTGAAAAAAAATTATAAATTGTCCAAATCATAATTATTTTGAAGTAGAGACAATATAAATATTATTCCAATTAAAAACCGGTTGAGTTTTCACAGAGAAAATCAAGATTAATGCTCTAAATAAGGTGATTATAAATTAAGGTCCAAAATCGTCTAGGACGACTAGAAACGCCTAAAAATGACAAAATAAAAAAAGTAGAAATAAAATTTTAAATTGTCGAAATCATAATTATTTTGAAGTAGAGTCAATATAAATGGTATTTCAATTAAAAATGGTTGAGTTTTCACAGAGAAAATCAATATTAATGCTCTAAATGTGGTGATTCCAAAATAAGGTCTAAAATCGTCTAGGACGACTAGAAACGGCTAAAAATGAAAAAATAAAAAAAGTTGAAAAAAAATTAGAAATTTTCGAAATCATAATTATTTTGAAGTAGAGTCAATATAACTGGTATTTCAATTAAAAATGGTTGAGTTTTCACAGAGAAAATCAAGATTAATGCTCTAAATGTGGTGATTCCAAAATAAGGTCCAAAATCGTCTAGGACGCCTTGAAACGCATAAAAATGAAAAAAAAAAAAAAAGTTGAAAAAAAATTTTAAATTGTCCAAATCATAATTATTTTGAAGTAGAGTCAATATAAATGGTATTTCAATTAAAAACCGGTTGAGTTTTCACAGAGAAAATCAAGATTAATGCTCTAAATAAGGTGATTATAAATTAAGGTCCAAAATCGTCTAGGACGACTAGAAACGCCTAAAAATGACAAAATAAAAAAAGTAGAAAAAAAATTTAAATTGTCGAAATCATAATTATTTTGAAGTAAAGTCAATATAAATGGTATTCCAATTAAAAACCGGTTGAGTTTTCAAAGAGATAATCAAGATTAATGCTCTTAATGTGGTGATTCCAAAATAAGGTCTAAAATCGTCTAGGACGACTAGAAACGCCTAAAAATGAAAAAATAAAAAAAAAGAAAAAATATTATAAATTGTCCAAATCATTATTATTTTGAAGTAGAGTCAAGATTAATGCTCTAAATGTGGTGATTCCAAAATAAGGTACAAAATCGTCTAGGACGCCTAGAAACGCCTAAAAATTAACAAAACAAATAAAAAAAAGTTGAAAAAAATTATAAATTGTCCAAATCATAATTATTTTGAAGTAGAGACAATATAAATATTATTCCAATTAAAAACCGGTTGAGTTTTCACAGAGAAAATCAAGACTAATGTTCTAAATGTGGTGATTCCAAAATAATGTCTAAAATCGTCTAGGACGACTAGAAACGCCTAAAAATTAAAAAATAAAAAAGTTAAAAAAAAATTATAAATTTTCCAAATCATAATTATTTTGAAGTAGAGTCAATATAAATGGTATTCCAATTAAAAACCGGTTGAGTTTTCACAGAAAAAATCAAGATTAATGCTCTTAATGTGGTGATTCCAAAATAAGGTCTAAAATCGTCTAGGACGACTAGAAACGCCTAAAAAAGAAAAAATAAAAAAAGTTGAAAAAAAATTTTAAATTGTCGAAATCATAATTATTTTGAAAAAACAAAAAAAATGTGAAAAAAATTTTAAATTGTCGAAATCAAGATTAATGCTCTAAATGTGGTGATTCCAAAATGAGGTCTAAAATCGTCTAGGACGACTAGAAACGCCTAAAAATGAAAAAATAAAAAAAGTTGAAAAAAAATTTTAAATTGTCGAAATCATAATTATTATGAAGTAGAGTCAATATAAATGGTATTTCAATTAAAAACCGGTTGAGTTTTCACAGAGAAAATCAAGATTAATGCTCTAAATGTGGTGATTCCAAAATAAGGTCTAAAATCGTCTAGGACGACTAGAAACGCCTAAAAATGAAAAAATAAAAAAAGTTGAAAACAATTTTAAATTGTCGTAATCAAGATTAATGCTCTAAATGTGGTGATTTCAAAATAAGGTCTAAAATCGTCTAGGACGCCTAAATGTGGTGATTCCAAAATAATGTCTAAAATCCTCTAGGACGACAAGAAACGCCTAAAAAATAAAAAAAATAAAAAAGTTGAAAAAAAATTATAAATTGTCCAAATCATAATTATTTTGAAGTAGAGTCAATATAAATGGTATTCCAATTAAAAACCGGTTGAGTTTTCACAGAGAAAATCAAGATTAATGCTCTTAATGTGGAGATTCCAAAATAAGGTCTAAAATCGTCTAGGACGACTAGAAACGCCTAAAAATGAAAAAATAAAAAAAAAGTTGAAAAAAATTTTAAATTGTCGAAATCATAATTATTTTGAAAAAACAAAAAAAAAATGTGAAAAAAATTTTAAATTGTCGAACTCAAGATTAATGCTCTAAATGTGGTGATTCCAAAATAAGGTCTAAAATCGTCTAGGACGACTAGAAACGCCTAAAAATGAAAAAAATAAAAATAGTTGAAAAAAATTTTAAATTGTCGAAATCATAGTTATTATGAAGTAGAGTCAATATAAATGGTATTTCAATTAAAAACCGGTTGAGTTTTCACAGAGAAAATCAAGATTAATGTTTTAAATGTGGTGATTCCAAAATAAGGTCTAAAATCGTCTAGGACGACTAGAAACGCCTAAAAATGAAAAAAATAAAAATAGTTGAAAAAAATTTTAAATTGTCGAAATCAAGATTAATGCTCTAAATGTGGTGATTCCAAAATAAGGTCTAAAATCGTCTAGGACGACTAGAAACGCCTAAAAATGAAAAAATAAAAAAAGTTGAAAAAAAATTTTAAATTGTCGAAATCATAATTATTTTGAAGTAGAGTCAATATAAATGGTATTTCAATTAAAAACCGGTTGAGTTTTCACAGAGAAAATCAAGATTAATGCTCTCAATGTGGTGATTCCAAAATAAGGTCTAAAATCGTCTAGGACGACTAGAAACGCCTAAAAATGAAAAAAAAAAAAAAAAAAGTTGAAAAAAAAATTTTAAATTGTCGAAATCAAGATTAATGCTCTAAATGTGCTGTTTCCAAAATAAGGTACAAAATCGTCTAGGACGACTAAAAACGCCTAAAAATGAAAAAATAAAAAAAGTTGAAAAAAAGTTATAAATTGTTCAAATCATAATTATTTTGAAGTAGAGTCAATATAAATGGTATTTCAATTAAAAACCGGTTGAGTTTTCACAGAGAAAATCAAGATTAATGCTCTAAATGTGGTGATTCCAAAATAAGGTCTAAAATCGTCTAGGTCTACTAGAAACGCCTAAAAATGAAAAAAATAAAAAAAGTTGAAAAAAAATTTTAAATTGTCGAAATCAAGATTAATGCTCTAAATGTGGTGATTCCAAAATAATGTCTAAAATCGTCTAGGACGACTAGAAACGCCTAAAAATTAAAAAATAAAAAAGTTAAAAAAAAATTATAAATTTTCCAAATCATAATTATTTTGAAGTAGAGACAATATAAATATTATTCCAATTAAAAACCGGTTGAGTTTTCACAGAGAAAATCAAGACTAATGCTCTAAATGTGGTGATTCCAAAATAATGTCTAAAATCGTCTAGGACGACTAGAAACGCCTAAAAATTAAAAAATAAAAAAGTTAAAAAAAAATTATAAATTTTCCAAATCATAATTATTTTGAAGTAGAGTCAATATAAATGGTATTCCAATTAAAAACCGGTTGAGTTTTCACAGAAAAAATCAAGATTAATGCTCTTAATGTGGTGATTCCAAAATAAGGTCTAAAATCGTCTAGGACGACTAGAAACGCCTAAAAAAAAAAAATAAAAAAAGTTGAAAAAAAATTTTAAATTGTCGAAATCATAATTATTTTGAAAAAACAAAAAAAAATGTGAAAAAAATTTTAAATTGTCGAAATCAAGATTAATGCTCTAAATGTTGTGATTCCAAAATGAGGTCTAAAATCGTCTAGGACGACTAGAAACGCCTAAAAATGAAAAAATAAAAAAAGTTGAAAAAAAATTTTAAATTGTCGAAATCATAATTATTATGAAGTAGAGTCAATATAAATGGTATTTCAATTAAAAACCGGTTGAGTTTTCACAGAGAAAATCAAGATTAATGCTCTAAATGTGGTGATTCCAAAATAAGGTCTAAAATCGTCTAGGACGACTAGAAACGCCTAAAAATGAAAAAAATAAAAAAAAGTTGAAAACAATTTTAAATTGTCGTAATCAAGATTAATGCTCTAAATGTGGTGATTTCAAAATAAGGTCTAAAATCGTCTAGGACGCCTAAATGTGGTGATTCCAAAATAATGTCTAAAATCCTCTAGGACGACAAGAAACGCCTAAAAATGACAAAATAAAAAAAGTAGAAAAAAAATTGTAAATTGTCGAAATCATAATTATTTTGAAGTAGAGTCAATATAAATGGTATTTCAATTAAAAATCAGTTGAGTTTTCACAGAGAAAATCAAGATTAATGCTCTCAATGTGGTGATTCCAAAATAAGGTCTAAAATCGTCTAGGACGACTAGAAACGCCTAAAACTGAAAAATAAAAAAAGTTGACAAAAAATTATAAATTGTCCAAATCATAATTATTTTGAAGTAGAGTCAATATAAATGGTATTCCAATTAAAAACCGGTTGAGTTTTCACAGAGAAAATCAAGATTAATGCTCTAAATGTGGTAATTCCAAAATAAGGTCCAAAATCGTCTAGGACGCCTAGAAACGCCTAAAAATGAAATAACAAAAAAAAAGGTGAAAAAAATTTTAAATTGTCGAAATCATAATTATTTTGAAGTAGAGTCAAAATAAATGGTATTTCAAAATAAAAATGGTTGAGTTTTCACAGAGAAAATCAAGATTAATGCTCTAAATGTGGTGATTCCAAAATAAGATCTAAAATCGTCTAGGACGACTAGAAACGCCTAAAAATGAAAAAATAAAAAAAGTTGAAAAAAAATTTTAAATTGTCGAAATCAAGATTAATGCTCTAAATGTGGTGTTTCCAAAATAAGGTCTAAAATCGTCTAGGACGACTAAAAACGCCTAAAAATGAAAAAATAAAAAAAGTTGAAAAAATTATAAATAATTCAAATCATAATTATTTTGAAGTAGAGTCAATATAAATGGTATTCCAATTAAAAACCGGTTGAGTTTTCACAGAGAAAGTCAAGATTAATGCTCTAAATGTGGTGATTCCAAAATAAGGTGTAAAATCGTTTAGGACGACTAGAAACGCCTAAAAATGAAAAAATAAAAAAAGTTGAAAAAAAAAATTTAAATTGTCGAAATCATAATTATTTTGAAGTAGAGTCAATATAAATGGTATTCCAATTAAAAATCGGTTGAGTTTTCACAGAGATAATCAAGATTAATGCTCTTTATGTGGTGATTCCAAAATAAGGTCCAAAATCGTCTAGGACGACTAGAAACGCCTAAAAATTAAAAAACAAAAAAAAGGTGAAACAAATTTTAAATTGTCGAAATCATAATTATTTTGAAGTAGAGTCAATATAAATGGTATTCCAATTAAAAACCGGTTAAGTTTGCACAGAGAAAATCAAGATTAATGCTCTTAATGTGGAGATTCCAAAATAAGGTCTAAAATCGTCTAGGACGACTAGAAACGTCTAAAAATGAAAAAATAAAAAAAAGTTGAAAAAAAATTTTAAATTGTCGAAATCATAATTATTATAAAGTAGAGTCAATATAAATGGTATTTCAATTAAAATTCGGTTGAGTTTTCACAGAGAAAATCAAGATTAATGCTCTAAATGTGGTGATTCCAAAATAAGGTCTAAAATCGTATAGGACTACTAGAAACGCCTAAAAAATGAAAAAATAAAAAAAGTTGAACAAAAATTTTAAATTGTCGAAATCAAGATTAATGCTCTAAATGTGGTGATTCCAAAATAAGGTCCACAATCGCCTAGGACGACTAGAAACGTCTAAAAATGAAAAAATAAAAAAAGTTGAAAAAAAATTTTAAATTGTCGAAATCATAATTATTTTGAAGTAGAGTCAATATAAATGGTATTTCAATTAAAAACCGGTTGAGTTTTTACAAAGAAAATCAAGATTATAGCTCCAAATGTGGTGATTCCAAAATAAGGTCCAAAATCGTCTAGGACGCCTTGAAACGCCTAATAATGAAAAAAATAAAAAAAAGTTGAAAAAAAATTTTAAATTGTCGAAATCATAATTATTTTGAAGTAGAGTCAATATAAATGGTATTTCAATTAAAAACCGATTGAGTTTTCACAGAGAAAATCAAGATTAATGCTCTAAATGTGGTAATTCCAAAATAAGGTCCAAAATCGTCTAGGACGCCTAGAAACGCCTAAAAATGAAATAACAAAAAAAAAAGGTGAAAAAAATTTTTAAATTGTCGAAATCATAATTATTTTGAAGTAGAGTCAAAATAAATGGTATTTCAAAATAAAAATGGTTGAGTTTTCACAGAGAAAATCAAGATTAATGCTCTAAATGTGGTGATTCCAAAATAAGATCTAAAATCGTCTAGGACGACTAGAAACGCCTAAAAATGAAAAAAATAAAAAATGTTGAAAAAAAATTTTAAATTGTCGAAATCAAGATTAATGCTCTAAATGTGGTGTTTCCAAAATAAGGTCTAAAATCGTCTAGGACGACTAAAAACGCCTAAAAATGAAAAAATAAAAAAAGTTGAAAAAAAATTATAAATTGTTCAAATCATAATTATTTTGAAGTAGAGTCAATATAAATGGTATTCCAATTAAAAACCGGTTGAGTTTTCACAGAGAAAGTCAAGATTAATGCTCTAAATGTGGTGATTCCAAAATAAGGTGTAAAATCGTTTAGGACGACTAGAAACGCCTAAAAATGAAAAAATAAAAAAAGTTGAAAAAAAATTTTAAATTGTCGAAATCATAATTATTTTGAAGTAGAGTCAATATAAATGGTATTTCAATTAAAAACCGGTTGAGTTTTCACAGAGAAAATTAAGATTAATGTTTTAAATGTGGTGATTCCAAAATAAGGTCTAAAATCGTCTAGGACTACTAGAAACGCCTGAAAATGAAAAAAATAAAAAAAGTGGAAAAAAAGTTTTAAATTGTCGAAATCAAGATTAATGCTCTAAATGTGGTGATTCCAAAATAAGGTCTAAAATCGTCTAGGACGACTAGAAACGCTCAAAAATGAAAAAAATAAAATAAGTTAAAAAAAAATTATAAATTGTCCAAATCATAATTATTTTGAAGTAGAGTCAATATAAATGGTATTTCAATTAAAAATCAGTTGAGTTTTCACAGAGAAAATCAAGATTAATGCTCTAAATGTGGTGATTCCAAAATAAGGTCCAAAATCGTCTAGGACGACTAGAAACGCCTAAAAATGAAAAAAAAAAAAAAAGTTGAAAAAAAAATTTAAATTGTCCAAATCATAATTATTTTGAAGTAGAGTCAATATCAATGGTATTCCAATTAAAAACCGGTTGAGTTTTCACAGAGAAAATCAAGATTAATGCTCTAAATGTGGTGATTCCAAAATAAGGTCCAAAATCGTCTAGGACGCCTAGAAACGCCAAAAAATGAAAAAATAAAAAAAGTTGAAAAAAAATTTTAAATTGTCGAAATCATAATTATTTTGAAGTAGAGTCAATATAAATGGTATTCCAATTAAAAACCGGTTGAGTTTTAACAGAGAAAATCAAGATTAATCCTCTTAATGTGGTGATTCCAAAATAAGGTCCAAAATCGTCTAGGACGAATAGAAACGCCTAAAAATGAAAAAAATAAAAAAAGTTGAAAAAAAATTATAAATTGTCCAAATCATAATTATTTTGAAGTAGAGTCAAGATTAATGCTCTAAATGTGGTGATTCCAAAATATGGTCTTAAATCGTCTAGGACGCCTAGAAACGCCTAAAAATGAACAAATAAAAATAGTTGAAAAAAAAATTATAAATTGTCCAAATCATAATTATTTTGAAGTAGAGACAATATAAATATTATTCCAATTAAAAACCTGTTGAGTTTTCACAGAGAAAATCAAGACTAATGCTCTAAAAGTGGTGATTCCAAAATAATGTCTAAAATCGTCTAGGACGACTAGAAACGCCTAAAAATGAAAAAATTAAAAAAAAAAATTATAAATTTTCCAAATCATAATTATTTTGAAGTAGAGTCAATATAAATGGTATTCCAATTAAAAACCGGTTGAGTTTTCACAGAGAAAATTAAGATTAATGCTCTAAATGTGGTGATTCCAAAATAAGGTCTAAAATCGTCTAGGACGACTAGAAACTCCTAAAAATGAAATAATAAAAAAAGTTGAAAAAAAATTTTAAATTGTCGAAATCATAATTATTTTGAAAAAACAAAAAAAATGTGTAAAAAATTTTAAATTGTCGAACTCAAGATTAATGCTCTAAATGTGGTGATTCCAAATTGAGGTCTAAAATCGTCTAGGACGACTAGAAACGCCTAAAAATGAAAAAAATAAAAAAAGTTGAAAAAAAATTTTAAATTGTCGAAATCATAATTATTTTGAAGTAGAGTCAATATAAATGGTATTTCAATTAAAAACCGGTTGAGTTTTCACAGAGAAAATCAAGATTAATGCTCTAAATGTGGTGATTCCAAAATAAGGTCCAAAATCGTCTAGGACGCCTAGAAACGCCTAGAAACGCCTAAAAATGAAAAAAAATAAAAAAAATTGTTGAAATCAAAATAATTTTAAATTAGAGTCGAATTTAAAAAAAATTTTAAAAAAAAACCGGGGGTGTTTTAAAAAGAGAAAATCAAGATAAAAAAAATAAAAAAAAAAATAATGCTCTTAATGTGGTGATTCCAAAATAAGGTCCAAAATCGTCTAGGACGACTAGAAACGCCTAAAAATGAAAAAATAAAAAAAAAATTGAAAAAAAATTTTAAATTGTTGAAATCAAGACTAATGCTCCTTATGTGGTGATTCCAAAATGAGGTCTAAAATCGTCTAGGACGACTAGAAACTCCTAAAAATGAAGAAATAAAAAAAGGTGAAAAAAATTATAAATTGTCCAAATCATAAATATTTTGAAGTAGAGTCAATATAAATGGTATTCCAATTAAAAACCGGTTGAGTTTTCACAGAGAAAATCAAGATTAATGCTCTAAATGTGGTGATTCCAAAATAAGGTCTAAAATCGTCTAGGACGACTAGAAACGCCTAAAAATGAAAAAAATAAAAAAGTTGAAACAAAATTTTAAATTGTCGAAATCAAGATTAATGCTCTAAATGTGGTGATTCCAAAATAAGGTCTAAAATCGTCTAGGACGACTAGAAACGCCTAAAAATGAAAAAATAAAAAAAGTTGAAAAAAAAATTTTAAATTGTCGAAATCATAATTATTATGAAGTAGAGTCAATATAAATGGTATTTCAATTAAAAACCGGTTGAGTTTTCACAGAGAAAATCAAGATTAATGCTCTTAATGTGGTGATTCCAAAATAAGGTCTAAAATCGTCTAGGACGACTAGAAACGCCTAAAAATGAAAAAAATAAAAAAAGTTGAAAAAAAATTTTAAATTGTCGAAATCAAGATTAATGCTCTAAATGTGGTGTTTCCAAAATAAGGTCTAAAATCGTCTAGGACGACTAAAAACGCCTAAAAATGATAAAATAAAAAAAGTTGAAAAAAAATTATAAATTGTTCAAATCATAATTATTTTGAAGTAGAGTCAATATAAATGGTATTCCAATTAAAAACCGGTTGAGTTTTCACAGAGAAAATCAAGATTAATGCTCTAAATGTGGTGATTCCAAAATAAGGTGTAAAATCGTTTAGGACGACTAGAAACGCCTAAAAATGAAAAAATAAAAATAAGTTGAAAAAAAATTTTAAATTGTCGAAATCATAATTATTTTGAAGTAGAGTCAATATAAATGGTATTCCAATTAAAAATCGGTTGAGTTTTCACAGAGATAATCAAGATTAAGATCAAGATTAATCAAAATAAGGTCCAAAATCGTCTAGGACGACTAGAAACGCCTAAAAATGAAAAAAACAAAAAAAGGTGAAACAAATTTTAAATTGTCGAAATCATAATTATTTTGAAGTAGAGTCAATATAAATGGTATTCCAATTAAAAACCGGTTGAGTTTGCACAGAGAAAATCAAGATTAATGCTCTTAATGTGGAGATTCCAAAATAAGGTCTAAAATCGTCTAGGACGACTAGAAACGCCTAAAAATGAAAAAAAATAAAAAAAGGTGAAAAAAAAATTTTAAATTGTCGAAATCAAGATTAATGCTCTAAATGTGGTGTTTCCAAAATAAGGTCTAAAATCGTCTAGGATGACTAAAAACGCCTAAAAATGATAAAATAAAAAAAGTTGAAAAAAAATTTTAAATTGTTCAAATCATAATTATTTTGAAGTAGAGTCAATATAAATGGTATTCCAATTAAAAACCGGTTGAATTTTCACAGAGAAAGTCAAGATTAATGCTCTAAATGTGGTGATTCCAAAATAAGGTGTAAAATCGTTTAGGACGACTAGAAACGCCTAAAAATGAAAAAATAAAAAAAGTTGAAAAAAATTTTTAAAATTGTCGAAATCATAATTATTTTGAAGTAGAGTCAATATAAATGGTATTCCAATTAAAAATCGGTTGAGTTTTCACAGAGATAATCAAGATTAAGTGATATCAAAATTAAGGTCTAAAATCGTCAGACAACCTAAAAATGATATTAATTAAAAAAGGTTGAAAAATTTTAAAGTGAAAATCAAGATTAATGCTCTAAATGTGGTGATTCCAAAATAAGGTCTAAAATCGTCTAGGACGACTAGAAACGTCTAAAAATGAAAAAAAAAAAAAAAAAGTTGAAAAAAAATTTTAAATTGTCGAAATCATAATTATTTTGAAGTAGAGTCAATATAAATGGTATTCCAATTAAAAACCGGTTGAGTTTTCACAGAGAAAATCAAGATTAATGCTCTAAATGTGGTGATTCCAAAATAAGGTCTAAAATCGTCTAGGACGACTAGAAACGCCTAAAAATGAAAAAATAAAAAAAGTTGAAAAAAAATTTTTAAATTGTCGAAATCATAATTATTTTGAAGTAGAGTCAATATAAATGGTATTCCAATTAAAAATCGGTTGAGTTTTTACAGAGAAAATCAAGATTAATGCTCTAAATGTGGTGATTCCAAAATAAGGTCCAAAATCGTCTAGGACGACTAGAAACGCCTAAAAATGAAAAAAAATAAAAAAAGTTGAAAAAAATTTTAAATTGTCGAAATCATAATTATTTTGAAGTAGAGTCAATATAAATGGTATTCCAATTAAAAAACCGGTTGAGTTTGCACAGAGAAAATCAAGATTAATGCTCTAAATGTGGTGATTCCAAAATAAGGTCTAAAATCGTCTAGGACGACTAGAAACGTCTAAAAATGAAAAAATAAAAAAAGTTGAAAAAAATTTTAAATTGTCGAAATCATAATTATTTTGAAGTAGAGTCAATATAAATGGTATTCCAATTAAAAACCGGTTGAGTTTTTACAGAGAAAATCAAGATTAATGCTCTAAATGTGGTGATTCCAAAATAAGGTCCAAAATCGTCTAGGACGCCTAGAAACGCCTAAAAATGAAAAAAATAAAAAAAGTTGAAAAAAAATTTTTAAATTGTCGAAATCATTATTATTAATAAAGAGAGTTAATATAAAAGGTGTTTTAAAAAAAAAAAGGGTGGAGTTTTCACAGAGAAAATAAAGATTAATGCTCTAAATGTGGTGATTCCAAAATAAGGTCCAAAAATCGTCTAGGACGCCTAGAAACGCCTTAAAAATGAAAAAACAAAAAAAAGTTGAAAAAATTTTTTAAATTGTCGAAATCATAATTATTTTGAAGTAGAGTCAATATAAATGGTATTTCAAAATAAAAATCGGTTGAGTTTTTCACAAAGAAAATCAAGATTATATGCTCTAAATGTGGTGATTCCAAAATAAGGTCCAAAATCGTCTAGGACGACTAGAAACGCCTAAAAATGAAAAAATAAAAAAAATAGGTGAAAAAAATTTTAAATTGTCGAAATCATAATTATTTTGAAGTAAAGTTAATATAAATGGTATTCCAATTAAAAAACGGTTGAGTTTTCACAGAGAAAATCAAGATTAATGCTCTAAATTGGAGATTCCAAAATAAGGTCCAAAATCGTCTAGGACGACTAGAAACGCCTAAAAATGAAAAAATAAAAAAAAGTTGAAAAAAAATTATAAATTGTCCAAATCATAATTATTTTGAAGTAGAGTCAATATAAATGGTATTCCAATTAAAAACCGGTTGAGTTTTCACAGAGATAATCAAGATTAATGCAAGGACCAAAAGGTCTAAAATCCAGACGCAGAAACGCCTAAAAATGAAAAAAAAATAAAAAAAAGTTGAAAAAAAAGTTATAAATGGTCCAAATCATAATTATTTTGAAGTAGAGTCAATATAAATGGTATTCCAATTAAAAACCGGTTGAGTTTTCACAGAAAAAATCAAGACTAATGCTCTTAATGTGGTGATTCCAAAATAAGGTCTAAAATCGTCTAGGACGACTAGAAACGCCTAAAAATTAAAAAAATAAAAAAGTTAAAAAAAAAATTATAAATGGTCCAAATCATAATTATTTTGAAGTAGAGTCAATATAAATGGTATTCCAATTAAAAACCGGTTGAGTTTTCACAGAGAAAATTAAGATTAAT
>JAECXC010000450.1:0-32933 GCA_018152125.1 Drosophila dunni | reverse complement strand
AAATCAACCGGTTTTTAATTGGAATAATATTTATATTGTTTCTACTTCAAAATAATTATGATTTGGACAATTTATAATTTTTTTTCAACTTTTTTTATTTGTTCATTTTTATGCGTTTCTAGGCGTCCTAGACGATTTTGTACCTTATTTTGGAATCACCACATTTAGAGCATTAATCTTGATTTTCTCTGTGAAAACTCAACCGGTTTTTAATTGGAATACCATTTATATTGACTTCACTTCAAAATAATTATGGTTTCGACAATTTAAAATTTGTTTTCTACTTTTTTTTATTTTGTCATTTTTAGGCGTTCCTAGTCGTCCTAGACGATTTTAGACATTATTTTGGAATCACCACATTTAGAGCATTCATCTTGATTTTCTCTGTAAAAACTTAACCATTTTTAATTGAAATACCATTTATATTGACTCTAATTCAAAATAATTATGATTTCGACAATTTAAAATTTTTTTCACCTTTTTTTTTGTTTTTTCATTTTTAGGCGTTTCTAAGCGTCCTAGACGATTTTAGACCTTAATTTGGAATCACCATATTTAGAGCATTAATCTTGATTTTCTCTATGAAAACTCAACCGGTTTTTAATTGGAATACCATTTATATTGACTTTACTTCAAAATAATTATGATTTCGACAATTTAAAATTTTATTTTTGTCATTTTTAGGCGTTTCTAGTCGTCCTAGACGATTTAAGACCTTATTTTGGAATCACCACATTAAGAGCATTAATCTTGATTATCTCTGTGAAAACTCAACCGGTTTTTAATTGGAATACCATTTATATTGACTTTACTTCAAAATAATTATGATTTCGACAATTTAAAATTTTTTTCTACTTTTTTATTTTGTCATTTTTAGGCGTTTCTAGTCGTCCTAGACGATTTTAGACCTTATTTTGGAATCACCACATTTAGAGCATTAATCTTGATTTCGACAATTTATAAATTTTTTTCAACTTTTTTTATTTTTTCATTTTTAGGCGTTTCTAGTCGTCCTAGACGATTTAAGACCTTATTTTGGAATCACCACATTAAGAGCATTAATCTTGATTATCTCTGTGAAAACTCAACCGGTTTTTAATTGGAATACCATTTATATTGACTTTACTTCAAAATAATTATGATTTCGACAATTTAAAATTGTTTTTCTACTTTTTTTATTTTGTCATTTTTAGGCGTTTCTAGTCGTCCTAGACGATTTAAGACCTTATTTTGGAATCACCACATTAAGAGCATTAATCTTGATTTTCTCTGTGAAAACTCAACCGGTTTTTAATTGGAATACCATTTATATTGACTCTACTTCAAAATAATTATGGTTTCGACAATTTAAAATTTTTTTCTACTTTTTTTTATTTTGTCAATTTTTAGGCGTTTCTAGTCGTCCTAGACGATTTTAGACATTATTTTGGAATCACCACATTTAGAGCATTCATCTTGATTTTCTCTGTAAAAACTTAACCATTTTTAATTGAAATACCATTTATATTGACTCTACTTCAAAATAATTATGATTTCGACAATTTAAAATTTTTTTCACCTTTTTTTTTGTTTTTTTCATTTTTAGGCGTTTCTAAGCGTCCTAGACGATTTTAGACCTTAATTTGGAATCACCACATTTAGAGCATTAATCTTGATTTTCTCTATGAAAACTCAACCGGTTTTTAATTGGAATACCATTTATATTGACTTTACTTCAAAATAATTATGATTTCGACAATTTAAAATTTTATTTTGTCATTTTTAGGGGGTTTCTAGTCGTCCTAGACGATTTTAGACCTTATTTTGGAATCACCACATTAAGAGCATTAATCTTGATTATCTCTGTGAAAACTCAACCGGTTTTTAATTGGAATACCATTTATATTGACTCTACTTTAAAATAATTATGATTTCGACAATTTAAATTTTTTTTTCAACTTTTTTTATTTTTTTCATTTTTAAGGCGTTTCAGGGCGTTCTAGACGATTTTGGACCTTATTTTGGAATCACCACATTTAGAGCATTAATCTTGATTTCGACAATTTATAATTTTTTTCAACTTTTTTTAATTTTTCATTTTTAGGCGTTTCTTGTCGTCCTAGACGATTTTAGACCTTATTTTGGAATCACCACATTAAGAGCATTAGTCTTGATTTCGACAATTTAAAATTTTTTTTCACCTTTTTTTTTTTTTTTTTCATTTTTAGGCGTTTCTAAGCGTCCTAGACGATTTTAGACCTTAATTTGGAATCACTATATTTAGAGCATTAATCTTGATTTTCTCTATGAAAACTCAACCGGTTTTTAATTGGAATACCATTTATATTGACTTTACTTCAAAATAATTATGATTTCGACAATTTAAAATTTTATTTTTGTCATTTTTAGGCGTTTCTAGTCGTCCTAGACGATTTAAGACCTTATTTTGGAATCACCACATTAAGAGCATTAATCTTGATTATCTCTGTGAAAACTCAACCGGTTTTTAATTGGAATACCATTTATATTGACTTTACTTCAAAATAATTATGATTTCGACAATTTAAAATTTTTTTTTTCTACTTGTTTTTATTTTGTCATTTTTAAGGCGTTTCAAGTCGTCCTAGACGATTTTAGACCTTATTTTGGAATCACCACATTTAGAGCATTAATCTTGATTTCGACAATTTATAATTTTTTTTCAACTTTTTTTTATTTTTTTCATTTTTAGGCGTTTCTAGTCGTCCTAGACGATTTTAGACCTTATTTTGGAATCACCACATTAAGAGCATTAGTCTTGATTTTCTCTGTGAAAACTCAACCGGTTTTTAATTGGAATACCATTTATATTGACTTTACTTCAAAATAATTATGGTTTCGACAATTTAAAATTTTTTTTCTACTTTTTTTATTTTGTCATTTTTAGGCGTTTCTAGTCGTCCTAGACGATTTTAGACATTATTTTGGAATCACCACATTAAGAGCATTCATCTTGATTTTCTCTGTAAAAACTCAACCATTTTTAATTGAAATACCATTTATATTGACTCTACTTCAAAATAATTATGATTTCGACAATTTAAAATTTGTTTCACCTTTTTTTTGTTTTTTCATTTTTAGGCGTTTCTAAGCGTCCTAGACGATTTTAGACCTTAATTTGGAATCACCATATTTAGAGCATTAATCTTGATTTTCTCTGTGAAAACTCAACCGGTTTTTAATTGGAATACCATTTATATTGACTCTACTTTAAAATAATTATGATTTCGACCATTTATATTTTTTTCAACTTTTTTTTATTTTTTCATTTTTAGGCGTTTCAGGGCGTTCTAGACGATATTGGACCTTATTTTGGAATCACCACATTTAGAGCTTAAATCTTGATTTTCTTTGTGAAAACTCAACCGGTTTTTAATTGAAATACCATTTATATTGACTCTACTTCAAAATAATTATGATTTCGACAATTTAAAATTTTTTTTCAACTTTTTTTATTTTTTTCATTATTAGGCGTTTCAAGGCGTCCTAGACGATTTTGGACCTTATTTTGGAATCACCACATTTTGAGCTATAATTTTGATTTTCTTTGTAAAAACTCAACCGGTTTTTAATTGAAATACCATTTATATTGACTTTACTTCAAAATAATTATGGTTTCGACAATTTAAAATTTTTTTTCTACTTTTTTTATTTTGTCATTTTAAGACGTTTCTAGTCGTCCTAGACGATTTTAGACCTTATTTTGGAATCACCACATTAAGAGCATTAATGTTGATTTCGACAATTTAAAATTTTTTTCAACTTTTTTAATTTTTTCATTTTTAGACGTTTCTAGTCGTCCTAGACGATTGTAGACCTTATTTTGGAATCACAACATTAAGAGCATTAATCTTGATTTTCTCTGTGCAAACTCAACCGGTTTTTAATTGGAATACCATTTATATTGACTCTACTTCAAAATAATTATGATTTCGACAATTTCAAATTTGTTTCACCTTTTTTTTGTTTTTTCATTTTTAGGCGTTTCTAGTCGTCCTAGACAATTTTGGACCTTATTTTGGAATCACAACATTTAGAGCATTAATCTTGATTTTCTCTGTGCAAACTCAACCGGTTTTTAATTGGAATACCATTTATATTGACTCTGCTTCAAAATAATTATGATTTGAACAATTTATAATTTTTTTTTCAACTTTTTTTTATTTTTTTCATTTTTAGGCGTTTCTAGTCATCCTAGACGATTTTGGACCTTATTTTGGAATCACCACATAAAGAGCATTAATCTTGATTTTCTCTGTGAAAACTCAACCGATTTTTAATTGGAATACCATTTATATTGACTCCACTTCAAAATAATTATGATTTCGACAATTTAAAATTTTTTTCAACTTTATTTATTTTTTTCATTTTTGGGCGTTTCTAGTCGTCCTAAACGATTTTACACCTTATTTTGGAATCACCACATTTAGAGCATTAGTCTTGACTTTTTCTGTGAAAACTCAACCGGTTTTTAATTGGAATACCATTTATATTGACTCTACTTCAAAATAATTATGATTTCAACAATTTATAATTTTTTTTTCAACTTTTTTTTTTTTTTTCATTTTTAGGCGTTTTAAGTCGTCCTAGACGATTTTAGACCTTATTTTGGAAACACCACATTTAGATCATTAATCTCGATTTCGACAATTTAAAATTTGTTTTCAACTTTTTTTATTTTTTTTCATTTTTAGGCGTTTCTAGTCGTCCTAGACGATTTTAGACCTTATTTTGGAATCACCACATTTAGAGCATTAATCTTGATTTCGTCTGTGAAAACTCAACCGATTTTTAATTGAAATACCATTTATATTGACTCTACTTCAAAATAATTATGATTTGGACAATTTATAATTTTTTTTTAACTTATTTTATTTTTTCTATTTTAGGCGTTTCTAGTCGTCCTAGACGATTTTAGACCTCATTTTGGAATTACCACATTAAGAGCATTAATCTTGATTTCAACAATTTAAAATTTTTTTTTATTTTTTTTTTTATTTTTTTTTCATTTTTAGGCGTTTCTAGTCGTCCTAGACGATTTTAGACCTTATTTTGGAATCACCACATTAAGAGCATTAATCTTGATTTTCTCTGTGAAAACTCAACCGGTTTTTAATTGAAATACCATTTATATTGACTCTACTTCATAATAATTATGATTTCGACAATTTAAAACTTTTTTTCAACTTTTTTTTTTTTTTCATTTTTAGGCGTTTCTAGTCGTCCTAGACGATTTTAGACCTCATTTTGGAATCACCACATTTAGAGCATTAATCTTGATTTCAACAATTTTAGATCTTGAGTTCGACAATTTAAAATTTTTTTTCACATTTTTTTTGTTTTTTCAAAATAATTATGATTTCGACAATTTATAATTTTTTTTCACTTTTTTTTTTTTGTTTATTCATTTTTAGGCGTTTCTAGGCGTCCTAGACGATTTTAGACCTTATTTTGGAATCACCACATTAAGAGCATTAGTCTTGATTTTCTCTGTGAAAATTCAACCGGTTTTTAATTGGAATACCATTTATATTGACTCTACTTCAAAATAATTATGATTTGGACAATTTATAATTTTTTTTCAACTTTTTTAATTTTTCATTTTTAGGCGTTTCTAGTCCTCCTAGACGATTTTAGACCTTATTTTGGAATCACCAAATTAAGAGCATTAATCTTGATTTTCTCTGTGAAAACTCAACCCATTTTTAATTGAAATACCATTTATATTGACTCTACTTCAAAATAATTATGATTTCGACAATTTAAAATTTTTTTTTACCTTTTTTTTTTTTTTTTTTCATTTTTAGGCGTTTCAAGGCGTCCTAGACGATTTTGGACCTTATTTTGGAATCACCACATTTAGAGCTATAATCTTGATTTTCTTTGTAAAAACTCAACCGGTTTTTAATTGAAATACCATTTATATTGACTCTACTTCAAAATAATTATGATTTCGACAATTTAAAATTTTTTTTCAACTTTTTTTTACTATTATTTTATTTTAAGACGTTTCTAGTCGTCCTAGACGGTTTTAGACCTTATTTTGGAATCACCACATTTAGAACATTAATCTTGATTTCGACAATTTAAAATTTTTTTTCAACTTTTTTTATTTTTTAATTTTTAGGCGTTTCTAGTAGTCCTAGACGATTTTAGACCTTATTTTGGAATCACCACATTTAGAGCATTAATCTTAATTTTCTCTGTGAAAACTCAACCGATTTTTAATTGGAATACCATTTATATTGACTCTACTTCAAAATAATTATGATTTGGACAATTTACAATTTTTTTTCAACTTTTTTATTTTTTCATTTTTAGGCGTTTCTAGTCGTCCTAGACGATTTTAGACGTTATTTTGGAATCACCACATTAAGAGCATTAGTCTTGATTTTTTCTGTGAAAACTCAACCGGTTTTTAATTGGAATACCATTTATATTGACTCTGCTTCAAAATAATTATGATTTGAACAATTTATAATTTTTTTTCAACTTTTTTTATTTTTTCATTTTTAGGCGTTTTTTAATTTTAATTAATCTTGATTATCTCTGTGAAAACTCAACCGGTTTTTAATTGGAATACCATTTATATTGACTTTACCTCAAAATAATTATGATTTCGACAATTTAAAATTTTTTTTCTATTTTTTATTTTGTCATTTTTAGGCGTTTCTAGTCGTCCTAGACAATTTTGGACCTTATTTTGGAATCACCACATTTAGAGCATTAATCTTGATTTTCTCTGTGAAAACTCAACCGGTTTTTAATTGAAATACCATTTATATTGACTCTACTTCAAAATAATTATGATTTCGACAATTTAAAATTTTTTTTCAACTTTTTTTTTTTTTTTCATTATTAGGCGTTTCAAGGCGTCCTAGACGATTTTGGACCTTATTTTGGAATCACCACATTTTGAGCTATAATTTTGATTTTCTTTGTAAAAACTCAACCGGTTTTTAATTGAAATACCATTTATATTGACTTTACTTCAAAATAATTATGGTTTCGACAATTTAAAATTTTTTTTCTACTTTTTTTATTTTGTCATTTTAAGACGTTTCTAGTCGTCCTAGACGATTTTAGACCTTATTTTGGAATCACCACATTAAGAGCATTAATGTTGATTTCGACAATTTAAAATTTTTTTTCAACTTTTTTTTATTTTTTCATTTTTAGACGTTTCTAGTCGTCCTAGACGATTTTAGACCTTATTTTGGAATCACAACATTTAGAGCATTAATCTTGATTTTCTCTGTGCAAACTCAACCGGTTTTTAATTGGAATACCATTTATATTGACTCTACTTCAAAATAATTATGATTTCGACAATTTCAAATTTGTTTCACCTTTTTTTTTTTTTTTTTATTTTTAGGCGTTTCTAGTCGTCCTAGACGATTTTGGACCTTATTTTGGAATCACAACATTTAGAGCATTAATCTTGATTTTCTCTGTGCAAACTCAACCGGTTTTTAATTGGAATACCATTTATATTGACTCTGCTTCAAAATAATTATGATTTGAACAATTTATAATTTTTTTTCAACTTTTTTTATTTTTTCATTTTTAGGCGTTTCTAGTCATCCTAGACGATTTTGGACCTTATTTTGGAATCACCACATTTAGAGCATTAATCTTGATTTTCTCTGTGAAAACTCAACCGATTTTTAATTGGAATACCATTTATATTGACTCCACTTCAAAATAATTATGATTTCGACAATTTAAAATTTTTTTTCAACTTTATTTATTTTTTCATTTTTGGGCGTTTCTAGTCGTCCTAAACGATTTTACACCTTATTTTGGAATCACCACATTTAGAGCATTAGTCTTGACTTTTTCTGTGAAAACTCAACCGGTTTTTAATTGGAATACCATTTATATTGACTCTACTTCAAAATAATTATGATTTCAACAATTTATAATTTTTTTTCAACTTTTTTTATTTTTTCATTTTTAGGCGTTTTAAGTCGTCCTAGACGATTTTAGACCTTATTTTGGAAACACCACATTTAGATCATTAATCTCGATTTCGACAATTTAAAATTTGTTTTCAACTTTTTTTATTTTTTCATTTTTAGGCGTTTCTAGTCGTCCTAGACGATTTTAGACCTTATTTTGGAACCACCACATTAAGAGCATTAATCTTGATTTTCTCTGTGAAAACTCAACCGGTTTTTAATTGAAATACCATTTATATTGACTCTACTTCATAATAATTATGATTTCGACAATTTATAATTTTTTTTTAACTTATTTTATTTTTTCATTTTAGGCGTTTCTAGTCGTCCTAGACGATTTTAGACCTCATTTTGGAATCACCACATTTAGAGCATTAATCTTGATTTCAACAATTTAAAATTTTTTTTTCAACTTTTTTTATTTTTTTTCATTTTTAGGCGTTTCTAGTCGTCCTAGACGATTTTAGACCTTATTTTGGAATCACCACATTAAGAGCATTAATCTTGATTTTCTCTGTGAAAACTCAACCGGTTTTTAATTGAAATACCATTTATATTGACTCTACTTCATAATAATTATGATTTCGACAATTTAAAACTTTTTTTCAACTTTTTTTATTTTTTCATTTTTAGGCGTTTCTAGTCGTCCTAGACGATTTTAGACCTCATTTTGGAATCACCACATTTAGAGCATTAATCTTGATTTCAACAATTTTAGATCTTGAGTTCGACAATTTAAAATTTTTTTCACATTTTTTTTGTTTTTTCAAAATAATTATGATTTCGACAATTTATAATTTTTTTTACAATTTTTTTTTTTTTTCATTTTTAGGCGTTTCTAGTCGTCCTAGACGATTTTAGACCTTATTTTGGAATCACCACATTTAGAGCATTAATCTTGATTTTCTCTGTGAAAACTCAACCGGTTTTGAATTGAAATACCATTTGTATTGACTCTACTTCATAATAATTATGATTTCGACAATTTAAAATTTCTTTTCAACTTTTTTTATTTTTTAAATTTTTAGGCGTTTCTAGTCGTCCTAGACGATTTTAGGCCTCATTTTGGAATCACCACATTTAGAGCATTAATCTTGAGTTCGACAATTTAAAATTTTTTTTTCACATTTTTTTTTTGTTTTTCAAAATAATTATGATTTCGACAATATAAAATTTTTTTTTCAACTTTTTTTATTTTTTTTCATTTTTAGGCGTTTCTAGTCGTCCTAGACGATTTTAGACCTTATTTTGGAATCACCACATTTAGAGCATTAATCTTGATTTTCTCTGTGAAAACTCAACCGGTTTTTAATTGATATACCATTTATATTGACTCTACTTCATAATAATTATGATTTCGACAATTTAAAATTTTTTTTTTCAACTTTTTTTTATTTTTTTCATTTTTAGGCGTTTCTCGTCGTCCTAGACGATTTTAGACCTCATTTTGGAATCACCACATTTAGAGCATTAATCTTGAGTTCGACAATTTAAAATTTTTTTCACATTTTTTTTGTTTTTTCAAAATAATTATGATTTCGACAATTTATAATTTTTTTTTAACTTTTTTTTTTTTTCATTTTTAGGCGTTTCTAGTCGTCATAGACGATTTTAGACCTTATTTTGGAATCACCACATTTAGAGCATTAGTCTTGATTTTCTCTGTGAAAAATCAACCGGTTTTTAATTGGAATAATATTTATATTGTTTCTACTTCAAAATAATTATGATTTGGACAATTTATAATTTTTTTTCAACTTTTTTTTTTTGTTCATTTTTAGGCGTTTCTAGGCGTCCTAGACGATTTTGTACCTTATTTTGGAATCACCACATTTAGAGCATTAATCTTGACTCTACTTCAAAATAATTATGATTTGGACAATTTATAATTTTTTTTTCAACTTTTTTTATTTTTTTCATTTTTTAGGCGTTTCTAGTCGTCCTAGACGATTTTGGACCTTATTTTGGAATCACCACATTAAGAGCATTAATCTTGATTTCGACAATTTAAAATTTTTTTTCACATTTTTTTTTGTTTTTTCAAAATAATTATGATTTCGACAATTTCAAATTTTTTTTTTTTAACTTTTTTTTATTTTTTCATTTTTAGGCGTTTCAAGGCGTCTTAGACGATTTTAGACCTTATTTTGAAATCACCACATTAAGAGCATTAATCTTGATTATCTCTGTGAAAACTCAACCGGTTTTTATTTGGAATACCATTTATATTGACTCTACTTCAAAATAATTATGATTTGGACAATTTATAATTTTGTTTCAACTTTTTTTATTTTTTCATTTTTAGGCGTTTCTAGTCGTCCTAGACGATTTTAGACCTTATTTTGGAATCACCACATTTTGAGCATTAATCTTGATTTCGACAATTTAAAATTTTTTTCACATTTTTTTTTGTTTTTTCAAAATAATTATGATTTCGACAATTTCAAATTTTTTTTTTTTAACTTTTTTTTTTTTTTTTATTTTTAGGCGTTTCAAGGCGTCCTAGACGATTTTAGACCTTATTTTGAAATCACCACATTAAGAGCATTAATCTTGATTATCTCTGTGAAAACTCAACCGGTTTTTAATTGGAATACCATTTATATTGACTCTACTTCAAAATAATTATGATTTCGACAATTTAAAATTTTTTTTCTACTTTTTTTATATTGTCATTTTTAGGCGTTTCTAGTCGTCCTAGACGATTTAAGACCTTATTTTGGAATCACCACATTTAGAGCATTAATCTTGATTTTCTCTGTGAAAACTCAACCATTTTTAATTGAAATACCATTTATATTGACTCTACTTCAAAATAATTATGATTTCCACAACTTAAAATTTTTTTTCAACTTTTTTTATTTTTTCATTTTTAGGCGTTTCTAGTCGTCCTAGACGATTTTAGACCTTATTTTGGAATCACCACATTTAGAGCATTAATCTTGATTTCGACAATTTAAAAATTGTTTTCAATTTTTTTTATTTTTTTCATTTCTAGGCGTTTCTAGTCGTCCTAGACGATTTTAGACCTTATTTTGGAATCACCATATTTAGAGCATTAATCTTGATTTTCTCTGTGAAAACTCAACCGGCTTTTAATTGAAATACCATTTATATTGACTCTACTTCATAATAATTATGATTTCGACAATTTAAAATTTTTTTTCAACTTTTTTTATTTTTTCATTTTTAGGCGTTTCTAGTCGTCCTAGACGATTTTAGATCTTATTTTGGAATCACCACATTTAGAGCATTAATCTTGATTTTCTCTGTGAAAACTCAACCGGTTTTTAATTGGAATACCATTTATATTGACTCTACTTTAAAATAATTATGATTTGGACAATTTATAATTTTTTTTCAACTTTTTTTATTTGTTCATTTTTAGGCGTTTCTAGGCGTCCTAGACGATTTTGTACCTTATTTTGGAATCACCACATTTAGTGCATTAATCTTGACTCTACTTCAAAATAATTATGATTTGGACAATTTATAATTTTTTTTCAACTTTTTTTATTTTTTTTCATTTTTAGGCGTTTCTAGTCGTCCTAGACGATTTTGGACCTTATTTTGGAATCACCACATTTAGAGCATTAATCTTGATTTTCTCTGTGAAAACTCAACCGCTTTTTAATTGAAATACCATTTATATTGACTCTACTTCAAAATAATTATGATTTCGACAATTTAAAATTTTTTTTCAAATATTTTTATTTTTCATTTTTAGGCGTTTCTAGTCGTCCTAGACGATTTTAGACCTCATTTTGGAATCACCACATTTAGAGCATTAATCTTGATTTCGACAATTTAAAATTTTTTTTCACATTTTTTTTTTTTTTTCAAAATAATTATGATTTCGACAATTTAAAATTTTTTTTCAACTTTTTTTATTTTTTCATTTTTAGGCGTTTCTAGGCGTCCTAGACGATTTTGGACCTTATTTTGGAATCACCACATTTAGAGCATTAATCTTGATTTTCTCTGTGAAAACTCAACCGGTTTTTAATTGGAATACCATTTATATTGACTCTACTTCAAAATAATTATGATTTCGACAATTTAAAATTTTTTTCACTTTTTTTTTGTTTTTTATTTTTAGGCGTATCTAGTCGTCTTAGACGATTTTGGACCTTATTTGGAATCACCACATAAGGAGCATTAAACTTGATTTTCTCTGTGAAAACTCAACCGGTTTTTAATTGGAATACCATTTACATTGACTCTACTTCAAAATAATTATGATTTGGAAAATTTATAATTTTTTTTTAACTTTTTTTATTTTTTCATTTTTAGGCGTTTCTAGTCGTCCTAGACGATTTTAGACATTATTTTGGAATCACCACATTTAGAGCATTAGTCTTGATTTTCTCTGTGAAAACTCAACCGGTTTTAAATTGCAATAATATTTATATTGTCTCTACTTCAAAATAATTATGATTTGGACAATTTATAATTTTTTTTCAACTTATTTTATTTGTTCATTTTTAGGCGTTTCTAGGCGTCCTAGACGATTTTGTACCTTATTTTGGAATCACCACATTTAGAGCATTAATCTTGACTCTACTTCAAAATAATTATGATTTGGACAATTTCTAATTTTTTTTCAACTTTTTTTTTTTTTTTTTTCATTTTTAGGCGTTTTTAGTCGTCCTAGACGATTTTGGACCTTATTTTGGAATCACCACATTAAGAGCATTAATCTTAATTTTCTCTGTTAAAACTCAACCGGTTTTTAATTGGAATACCATTTATATTGACTCTACTTCAAAATAATTATGATTTCGACAATTTAAAATTTTTTTTCAACTTTTTTTATTTTTTCATTTTTAGGCGTTTCTAGGCGTCCTAGACAATTTTAGACCTTATTTTGGAATCACCACATTTAGAGCATTAATCTTGATTTTCTCTGTGAAAACTCAACCGGTTTTTAATTGGAATACCATTTATATTGACTCTACTTCAAAATAATTATGATTTGGACAATTTATAATTTTTTTTCAACTTTTTTTATTTTTTCATTTTTAGGCGTTTCTAGTCGTCCTAGACGATTTTAGACCTTATTTTGGAATCACCACATTAAGAGCATTAATATTGATTTTCTCTGTGAAAACTCAACCGGTTTTTAATTGGAATACCATTTATATTGACTCTAATTCAAAATAATTATGATTTGGACAATTTATAATTTTTTTTTCAACTTTTTTATTTTTTCATTTTTAGGCGTTTCTAGTCGTCCTAGACGATTTTAGACCTTATTTTGGAATCACCACATTTAGAGAATTAATCTTGATTTTCTCTGTGAAAACTCAACCATTTTTAATTGAAATACCATTTATATTGACTCTACTTCAAAATAATTATGATTTCGACAATTTAAAATTTTTTTGCACCTTTTTTTTTGTTTTTTCATTTTTAGGCGTTTCTAGGCGTCCTAGACGATTTTGGACCTTTATTTGGAATCACCATATTTAGAGCATTAATCTTGATTTTCTCTGTGAAAACTCAACCGGTTTTTAATTGAAATACCATTTATATTGACTCTACTTCAAAATAATTATGATTTGGACAATTTATAATTTTTATTCAACTTTTTTAATTTTTCATTTTTAGGCGTTTCTAGTCGTCCTAGACGATTTTGGACCTTATTTTGGAATCACCACATTAAGAGCATTAATCTTGATTATCTCTGTGAAAACTCAACCGGTTTTTAATTGGAATACCAATTATATTGACTTTACTTCAAAATAATTATGATTTCGACAATTTAAAATTTTTTTTCTACTTTTTTTTATTTTGTAATTTTTAGGCGTTTCTAGTCGTCCTAGACGATTTTGGACCTTATTTTATAATCACCTTATTTAGAGCATTAATCTTGATTTTCTCTGTGAAAACTCAACCGGTTTTTAATTGAAATACCATTTATATTGACTCTACTTCAAAATAATTATGATTTGGACAATTTAAAATTTTTTTTCAACTTTTTTTATTTTTTCATTTTTATGCGTTTCAAGGCGTCCTAGACGATTTTTGACCTTATTTTGGAATCACCACATTAAGAGCATTAATCTTGATTTTCTCTGTGAAAACTCAACCATTTTTAATTGAAATACCATTTATATTGACTCTACTTCAAAATAATTATGATTTCGACAATTTAACATTTTTTTCACCTTTTTTTTGTTTTTTCATTTTTAGGCGTTTCTAGGCGTCCTAGACGATTTTGGACCTTAATTTGGAATCACCATATTTAGAGCATTAATCTTGATTTTCTCTGTGAAAACTCAACCGGTTTTTTAATTGGAATACCATTTATATTGACTCTACTTCAAAATAATTATGATTTGGAAAATTTATAATTTTTTTTTAACTTTTTTATTTTTTCATTTTTAGGCGTTTCTAGTCGTCCTAGACGATTTTAGACCTTATTTTGGAATCACCACATTTAGTGCATTAGTCTTGATTTTCTCTGTGAAAACTCAACCGGTTTTTAATTAGAATAATATTTATATTGTCTCTACTTCAAAATAATTATGATTTGGACAATTTATAATTTTTTTTCAACTTTTTTTATTTGTTCATTTTTAGGCGTTTCTAGGCGTCCTAGACGATTTTGTACCTTATTTTGGAATCACCACATTTAGAGCATTAATCTTGACTCTACTTCAAAATAATTATGATTTGGACAATTTCTAATTTTTTTTCAACTTTTTTTTTTTTTTCATTTTTAGGCGTTTCTAGGCGTCCTAGACGATTTTGGACCTTATTTTGGAATCACCACATTAAGAGCATTAATCTTGATTTTCTCTGTGAAAACTCAACCATTTTTAATTGAAATACCATTTATATTAACTCTACTTCAAAATAATTATGATTTCGACAATTTAAAATTTTTTTCACCTTTTTTTTGTTTTTTCATTTTTAGGCGTTTCTAGGCGTCCTAGACGATTTTGGACCTTAATTTGGAATCACCATATTAAGAGCATTAATCTTGATTTTCTCTGTGAAAACTCAACCGGTTTTTAATTGAAATACCATTTATATTGACTCTACTTCAAAATAATTATGATTTGGACAATTTATAATTTTTTTTCAACTTTTTTTATTTTTTCATTTTTAGGCGTTTCTAGTCGTCCTAGACGATTTTAGACCTTATTTTGGAATCACCACATTAAGAGCATTAATCTTGATTATCTCTGTGAAAACTCAACCGGTTTTTAATTGGAATACCATTTATATTGACTTTACTTCAAAATAATTATGATTTGGACAATTTATAATTTTTTTTCACCTTTTTTTATTTTTTCATTTTTAGGCGTTTCTAGTCGTCCTAGACGATTTTAGACCGTATTTTGGAATCACCACATTAAGAGCATTAATCTTGATTATCTCTGTGAAAACTCAACCGGTTTTTAATTGGAATACCATTTATATTGACTTTACTTCAAAATAATTATGATTTCGACAATTTAAAATTTTTTTTCAACTTTTTTTATTTTTTCATTTTTAGGCTTTTCTAGTCGTCCTAGACGATTTTGGACCTTATTTTGGAATCACCACATTAAGAGCATTAATCTTGATTTTCTCTGTTAAAACTCAACCGGTTTTTAATTGGAATACAATTTATATTGACTCTACTTCAAAATAATTATGATTTCGACAATTTAAAATTTTTTTTCAACTTTTTTTATTTTTTCATTTTTAGGCGTTTCTAGGCGTCCTAGACGATTTTGGACCTTATTTTGGAATCACCACATTTAGAGCATTAATCTTGATTTTCTCTGTGAAAACTCAACCGGTTTTTAATTGGAATACCATTTATATTGACTCTACTTCAAAATAATTATGATTTGGACAATTTATAATTTTTTTTCAACTTTTTTTATTTTTTCAGTTTTAGGCGTTTCTAGCCGTCCTAGACGATTTTAGACCTTATTTTGGAATCACCACATTAAGAGCATTAATCTTGATTTTCTCTGTGAAAACTCAACCGGTTTTTAATTGGAATACCATTTATATTGACTCTACTTCAAAATAATTATGATTTGGACAATTTATAATTTTTTTTTTCAACTTTTTTTATTTTGTCATTTTTAGGCGTTTCTAGTCGTCCTAGACGATTTTAGACCTTATTTTGGAATCACCACATTAAGAGCATTAATCTTGATTTTCTCTGTGAAAACTCAACCAGTTTTTAATTGAAATACCATTTATATTGACTCTACTTCAAAATAATTATGATTTCGACAATTTAAAATTTTTTTTCACCTTTTTTTTTTTTTTCATTTTTAGGCGTTTCTAGGCGTCCTAGACGATTTTGGACCTTATTTTGGAATCACCATATTTAGAGCATTAATCTTGATTTTCTCTGTGAAAACTCAACCGGTTTTTAATTGAAATACCATTTATATTGACTCTACTTCAAAATAATTATGATTTGGACAATTTATAATTTTTTTTCAACTTTTTTTATTTTTTCATTTTTAGGCGTTTCTAGTCGTCCTAGACGATTTTAGACCTTATTTTGGAATCACCACATTAAGAGCATTAATCTTGATTATCTCTGTGAAAACTCAACCGGTTTTAATTGAAATACCAGTTATATTGACTCTACTTCAAAATAATTATGATTTCGACAATTTAAAATTTTTTTTTCAACTTTTTTTATTTTTTTATTTTTAGGCGTTTCTAGGCGTCCTAGACGATTTTTGACCTTATTTTGGAATCACCACATTTAGAGCATTAATCTTGATTTTCTCTGTGAAAACTCAACCGGTTTTTAATTGGAATACCATTTATATTGACTCTACTTCAAAATAATTATGATTTGGACAATTTATAATTTTTTTTCAACTTTTTTTATTTTTTCAATTTTAGGCGTTTCTAGTCGTCCTAGACGATTTTGGACCTTATTTTGGAATCACCACATTAAGAGCATTAATCTTGATTTTCTCTGTGAAAACTCAACCGGTTTTTAATTGGAATACCATTTATATTGACTCTACTTCAAAATAATTATGATTTGGACAATTTATAATTTTTTTTCCACTTTTTTTTTATTTTGTCATTTTTAGGCGTTTCTAGTCGTCCTAGACGATTTTAGACCTTATTTTGGAATCACCACATTAAGAGAATTAATGCTGATTTTCTCTGTGGAAACTCAACCAGTTTTTAATTGGAATACCATTTATATTGACTCTACTTCAAAATAATTATGATTTCGACAATTTAAAATTTTTTTCACCTTTTTTTGTTTTTTTCATTTTTAGGCGTTTCTAGGCGTCCTAGACGATTTTTGACCTTATTTTGGAATCACCATATTTAGAGCATTAATCTTGATTTTCTCTGTGAAAACTCAACCGGTTTTTAATTGAAATACCATTTATATTGACTCTACTTCAAAATAATTATGATTTGGACAATTTATAATTTTTTTTCAACTTTTTTTATTTTTTCATTTTTAGGCGTTTCTAGTCGTCCTAGACGATTTTAGACCTTATTTTGGAATCACCACATTAAGAGCATTAATCTTGATTATCTCTGTGAAAACTCAACCGGTTTTTAATTGAAATACCATTTATATTGACTCTACTTCAAAATAATTATGATTTCGACAATTTAAAATTTTTTTTCAACTTTTTTTATTTTTTCATTTTTAGGCGTTTCTAGTCGTCCTAGACGATTTTAGACCTTATTTTGGAATCACCACATTAAGAGCATTAATCTTGATTATCTCTGTGAAAACTCAACCGGTTTTTAATTGGAATACCATTTATATTGACTTTACTTCAAAATAATTATGATTTCGACAATTTAAAATTTTTTTTACTCCCTCTTTTTTATTTTGTCATTTTTAGGCGTTTCTAGTCGTCCTAGACGATTTTGGACCTTAATTTATAATCACCTTATTTAGAGCATTAATCTTGATTTTCTCTGTGAAAACTCAACCGGTTTTTAATTGAAATACCATTTATATTGACTCTACTTCAAAATAATTATGATTTCGACAATTTAAAATTTTTTTTCAACTTTTTTTATTTATTCATTTTTATGCGTATCAAGGCGTCCTAGACGATTTTGGACCTTATTTTGGAATCACCACATTTAGAGCATTAATCTTGATTTCGACAATTTAAAATTTTTTTCATTTTTTTTTTTTTTTCATTTTTAGGCTTTTCTAGTCGTCCTAGACGATTTTAGACCTATTTTTGGAATCACCACATTTAGAGCATTAATCTTGATTTTCTCTGTGAAAACTCAACCGGTTTTTAATTGGAATACCATTTATATTGACTCTACTTCAAAATAATTATGATTTCGACAATTTAAAATTTTTTTTCACCTTTTTTTTTTTTTTTCATTTTTAGGCGTTTCTAGTCGTCCTAGACGATTTTGGACCTTAATTTGGAATCACCACATTAAGAGCATTAATCTTGATTTTCTCTGTGAAAACTCAACCGGTTTTTAATTGGAATACCATTTATATTGACTCTACTTCAAAATAATTATGATTTGGACAATTTATAATTTTTTTTTAACTTTTTTTATTTTTTCATTTTTAGGCGTTTCTAGTCGTCCTAGACGATTTTAGACCTTATTTTGGAATCACCACATTTAGAGCATTAGTCTTGATTTTCTCTGTGAAAACTCAACCGGTTTTTAATTAGAATAATATTTATATTGTCTCTACTTCAAAATAATTATGATTTCGACAATTTATAATTTTTTTCAACTTTTTTTATTTTTTCATTTTTAGGCGTTTCTAGTCGTCCTAGACGATTTTAGACCTTATTTTGGAATCACCACATTAAGAGCATTAATCTTGATTATCTCTGTGAAAACTCAACCGGTTTTTAATTGGAATACCATTTATATTGACTCTACTTCAAAATAATTATGATTTCGACAATTTAAAATTTTTTTTTCTACTTTTTTTTATTTTGTCATTTTTAGGCGTTTCTAGTCGTCCTAGACGATTTTGGACCTTAATTTATAATCACCTTATTTAGAGCATTAATCTTGATTTTCTCTGTGAAAACTCAACCGGTTTTTAATTGAAATACCATTTATATTGACTCTACTTCAAAATAATTATGATTTCGACAATTTAAAATTTTTTTTCAACTTTTTTTATTTATTCATTTTTAGGCGTATCAAGGCGTCCTAGACGATTTTGGACCTTATTTTGGAATCACCACATTTAGAGCATTAATCTTGATTTCGACAATTTAAAATTTTTTTTCAACTTTTTTTATTTTTTTCATTTTTAGGCTTTTCTAGTCGTCCTAGACGATTTTAGACCTATTTTTGGAATCACCACATTTAGAGCATTAATCTTGATTTTCTCTGTGAAAACTCAACCGGTTTTTAATTGAAATACCATTTATATTGACTCTACTTCAAAATAATTATGATTTCGACAATTTAAAATTTTTTTCAACTTTTTTTTTTTTTTCATTTTTAGGCGTTTCTAGGCGTCCTAGACGATTTTGGACCTTATTTTGGAATCACCACATTTAGAGCATTAATCTTGATTTTCTCTGTGAAAACTCAACCGGTTTTTAATTGGAATACCATTTATATTGACTCTACTTCAAAATAATTATGATTTGGACAATTTATAATTTTTTTTTAACTTTTTTTATTTTTTTCATTTTTAGGCGTTTCTAGTCGTCCTAGACGATTTTAGACCTTATTTTGGAATCACCACATTTAGAGCATTAATCTTGATTTTCTCTGTGAAAACTCAACCGGTTTTTAATTGGAATACCATTTATATTGACTCTACTTCAAAATAATTATGATTTGGACAATTTATAATTTTTTTTCAACTTTTTTTATTTTGTTCATTTTTAGGCGTTTCTAGGCGTCCTAGACGATTTTGGACCTTATTTTGGAATCACCACATTAAGAGCATTAATCTTGATTTTCTCTGTGAAAACTCAACCGGTTTTTAATTGGAATACCATTTATATTGACTCTACTTCAAAATAATTATGATTTCGACAATTTAAAATTTTTTTTCAACTTTTTTTTTTTTTCATTTTTAGGCGTTTCTAGGCGTCCTAGACGATTTTGGACCTTATTTTGGAATCACCACATTTAGAGCATTAATCTTGATTTTCTCTGTGAAAACTCAACCGGTTTTTAATTGGAATACCATTTATATTGACTCTACTTCAAAATAATTATGATTTGGACAATTTATAATTTTTTTTCAACTTTTTTTATTTTTTCATTTTTAGGCGTTTCTAGTCGTCCTAGACGATTTTAGACCTTATTTTGGAATCACCACATTAAGAGCATTAATCTTGATTATCTCTGTGAAAACTCAACCGGTTTTTAATTGGAATACCATTTATATTGACTTTACTTCAAAATAATTATGATTTCGACAATTTAAAATTTTTTTCTACTTTTTTTATTTTGTCATTTTTAGGCGTTTCTAGTCGTCCTAGACGATTTTGGACCTTAATTTATAATCACCTTATTTAGAGCATTAATCTTGATTTTCTCTGTGAAAACTCAACCGGTTTTTAATTGAAATACCATTTATATTGACTCTACTTCAAAATAATTATGATTTCGACAATTTAAAATTTTTTTTCAACTTTTTTTATTTATTCATTTTTATGCGTATCAAGGCGTCCTAGACGATTTTGGACCTTATTTTGGAATCACCACATTTAGAGCATTAATCTTGATTTCGACAATTTAAAATTTTTTTTCAACTTTTTTTATTTTTTCATTTTTAGGCTTTTCTAGTCGTCCTAGACGATTTTAGACCTATTTTTGGAATCACCACATTTAGAGCATTAATCTTGATTTTCTCTGTGAAAACTCAACCGGTTTTTAATTGGAATACCATTTATATTGACTCTACTTCAAAATAATTATGATTTCGACAATTTATAATTTTTTTTCAACTTTTTTTTATTTTTTCATTTTTAGGCGTTTCTAGTCGTCCTAGACGATTTTTGACCTTATTTTGAAATCATCACATTTAGAGCATTAATCTTGATTTCGACAATTTAAAATTTTTTTTCAAGTTTTTTTATTATTTCATTTTTAGGCGTTTCTAGTCGTCCTAGACGATTTTAGACCTTATTTTGGAATCACCACATTTAGAGCATTAATCTTGATTTTCTCTGTGAAAACTCAACCGGTTTTTAATTGGAATACCATTTATATTGACTCTACTTCAAAATAATTATGATTTGGACAATTTATAATTTTTTTTCAACTTTTTTTATTTTTTCATTTTTAGCCGTTTCTAGTCGTCCTAGACGATTTTAGACCTTATTTTGGAATCACCACATTGAGAGCATTAGTCTTGATTTTCTCTGTGAAAACTCAACCGGTTTTTAATTGGAATACCATTTATATTGACTCTACTTCAAAATAATTATGATTTGGACAATTTATAATTTTTTTTCAACTTTTTTTATTTTTTCAGTTTTAGGCGTATCTAGTCGTCCTAGATGATTTAAGACCTTATTTTGGAATCACCACATTAAGAGCATTATTCTTGATTATCTCTGTGAAAACTCAACCGGTTTTTAATTGGAATACCATTTATATTGACTCTACTTCAAAATAATTATGATTTCGACAATTTAAAATTTTTTTTCAATTTTTTTATTTTGTCATTTTTAGGCGTTTCTAGTCGTCCTAGACGATTTTAGACCTTATTTTGGAATCACCACATTAAGAGCATTAATCTTGATTTTCTCTGTGAAAACTCAACCAGTTTTTAATTGAAATACCATTTATATTGACTCTACTTCAAAATAATTATGATTTCGACAATTTAAAATTTTTTTCACCTTTTTTTTTTTTTTTTCATTTTTAGGCGTTTCTAGGCGTCCTAGACGATTTTGGACCTTAATTTGGAATCACCATATTAAGAGCATTAATCTTGATTTTCTCTGTGTAAACTCAACCAGTTTTTAATTGAAATACCATTTGTATTGACTCTACTTCAAAATAATTATGATTTGGACAATTTATAATTTTTTTTCAACTTTATTTATTTTTTCGTTTTTAGGCGTTTCTAGTCGTCCTAAACGCTTTTTGATCACCACATTTAGAGCATTAATTTGATCTTTTCTGTGAAAACTCAACCGGTTTTTAATTGGAATACCATTTATATTGACTCTACTTCAAAATAATTATGATTTCGACAATTTAAAATTTTTTTTCAACTTTTTTTATTTTTTTTCATTTTTATGCGTTTCTAGTCGTCCTAGGCGAATTAAGACCTTATTTTGGAATCACCACATTAAGAGCATAAATCTTGATTTCGACAATTTAAAATTTTTTTTCAACTTTTTTTATTTTTTTCATTTTTAGGCGTTTCTAGTCGTCCTAGACGATTTGAGACCTTATTTTGGAATCACCACATTTAGAGCATTAATCTTGATTTTCTCTGTGAAAACTCAACCGGTTTTTAATTGATATACCATTTATATTGACTCTACTTCATAATAATTATGATTTCGACAATTTAAAATTTTTTTTCAACTTTTTTTATTATTTCATTTTTAGGCGTTTTTAGTCGTCCTAGACGATTTTACACCTTATTTTGGAATCACCACATTTAGAGCATTAATCTTGATTTTCTCTGTGAAAACTCAACCGGTTTTTAATTGGAATACCATTTATATTGACTCTACTTCAAAATAATAATGATTTGGACAATTTATAATTTTTTTTTAACTTATTTTATTTTTTTCATTTTTAGGCGTTTCTAGTCATCCTAGACGATTTTAGACCTTATTTTGGAATCACCACATTTAGAGCATAAATCTTGATTTCGACAATTTAAAATTTTTTTTCAACTTTTTTTATTTTTTTCATTTTTAGGCGTTTCTAGTCGTCCTAGACGATTTTAGACCTTATTTTGGAATCACCACATTTAGAGCATTAATCTTGATTTTCTCTGTGAAAACTCAACCGGTTTTTAATTGATATACCATTTATATTGACTCTACTTCATAATAATTATGATTTCGACAATTTAAAATTTTTTTTCAACTTTTTTTATTATTTCATTTTTAGGCGTTTTTAGTCGTCCTAGACGATTTTACACCTTATTTTGGAATCACCAGTTTTTATTAAGAGCATTAATCTTGATTTTCTGAAACCAACCGGTTTTAATTGAAATACCATTTATATTGACTCTACTTCAAAATAATTATGATTTCGACAATTTATAATTTTTTTTTCAACTTTTTTTTTTTTTTCATTTTTAGGCGTTTCTAGTCGTCCTAGACGATTTTAGACCTTATTTTGGAATCACCACATTTAGAGCATTAATCTTGATTTTCTTTGTGAAAACTCAACCGGTTTTTAATTGATATACCATTTATATTGACTCTACTTCAAAATAATTATGATTTCGACAATTTAAAATTTTTTTTCAACTTTTTTTATTTTTTCATTTTTAGACGTTTCTAGTCGTCCTAGACGATTTTGGACCTTATTTTGGAATCACCAGTTTTTAATTGGAATACCATTTATATTGACTCTACTTCAAAATAATAATGATTTGGACAATTTATAATTTTTTTTTAACTTATTTTATTTTTTCATTTCTTAGGCGTTTCTAGTCATCCTAGACGATTTTAGACCTTATTTTGGAATCACCACATTTAGAGCATAAATCTTGATTTCGACAATTTAAAATTTTTTTTCAACTTTTTTTATTTTTTTCATTTTTAGGCGTTTCTAGTCGTCCTAGACGATTTTAGACCTTATTTTGGAATCACCACATTTAGAGCATTAATCTTGATTTTCTCTGTGAAAACTCAACCGGTTTTTAATTGATATACCATTTATATTGACTCTACTTCATAATAATTATGATTTCGACAATTTAAAATTTTTTTTCAACTTTTTTTATTTTTTCATTTTTAGACGTTTCTAGTCGTCCTAGACGATTTTAGACCTTATTTTGGAATCACCACATTAAGAGCATTAATCTTGATTTTCTCTGTGCAAACTCAACCGGTTTTTAATTGAAATACCATTTATATTGACTCTACTTCAAAATAATTATGATTTCGACAATTTAAAATTTTTTTCAACTTTTTTTTATTTTTTCATTTTTAGGCGTTTCTAGTCGTCCTAGACGATTTTGGACCTTATTTTGGAATCACCACATTTAGAGCATTAATCTTGATTTTCTCTGTGAAAACTCAACCGGTTTTTAATTGAAATACCATTTATATTGACTCTACTTCAAAATAATTATGATTTCGACAATTTAAAATTTTTTTTCAACTTTTTTTTATTTTTCATTTTTAGGCGTTTCTAGTCGTCCTAGACGATTTTGGACCTTATTTTGGAATCACCACATTTAGAGCATTAATCTTGATTTTCTCTGTGAAAACTCAACCGGTTTTTAATTGAAATACCATTTATATTGACTCTACTTCAAAATAATTATGATTTCGACAATTTAAAATTTTTTTTCAACTTTTTTTTTATTTTTCATTTTTAGGCGTTTTTAGTCGTCCTAGACGATTTTAGACCTTATTTTGGAATCACCACATTTAGAGCATTAATCTTGATTTTCTCTGTGAAAACTCAACCGGTTTTTAATTGGAATACCATTTATATTGACTCTACTTCAAAATAATAATGATTTGGACAATTTATAATTTTTTTTTAACTTATTTTATTTTTTTCATTTTTAGGCGTTTCTAGTCGTCCTAGACGATTTTGGACCTTATTTTGGAATCACCATTTTTAATGGAATACCATTTATATTCACTCTACTTCATAATAATTATGATTTGGACAATTTATAATTTTTTTACTACTTTTTTTATTTTTTTCATTTTTAGGCGTTTCTAGTCGTCCTAGACGATTTTAGACCTTATTTTGGAATCACCACATTTAGAGCATTAATCTTGATTTTCTCTGTGAAAACTCAACCAGTTTTTAATTGAAATACCATTTAAATTGACTCTACTTCAAAATAATAATGATTTGGACAATTTATAATTTTTTTTTAACTTATTTTATTTTTTTCATTTTTAGGCGTTTCTAGTCGTCCTAGACGATTTTAGACCTTATTTTGGAATCACCACATTTAGAGCATAAATCTTGATTTCGACAATTTAAAATTTTTTTTTAAACTTTTTTAATTTACAATTTATAATTTTTTTTTATTTCATTTTTAGGCGTTTCTAGTCGTCCTAGACGATTTTAGACCTTATTTTGGAATCACCACATTTAGAGCATTAATCTTGATTTTCTCTGTGAAAACTCAACCGGTTTTTAATTGAAATACCATTTATATTGACTCTACTTCAAAATAATTATGATTTGGACAATTTATAATTTTTTTTTAACTTATTTTATTTTTTTCATTTTTAGGCGTTTCTAGTCATCCTAGACGATTTTAGACCTTATTTTGGAATCACCACATTTAGAGCATAAATCTTGATTTCGACAATTTAAAATTTTTTTTAAACTTTTTTTTTTTTTTTCATTTTTAGGCGTTTCTAGTCGTCCTAGACGATTTTAGACCTTATTTTGGAATCACCACATTTAGAGCATTAATCTTGATTTTCTCTGTGAAAACTCAACCGGTTTTTAATTGGAATACCATTTATATTGACTCTACTTCATAATAATTATGATTTCGACAATTTAAAATTTTTTTTCAACTTTTTTTATTTTTTCATTTTTAGACGTTTCTAGTCGTCCTAGACGATTTTGGACCTTATTTTGGAATCACCAGTTTTTAATTGGAATACCATTTATATTCACTCTACTTCATAATAATTATAATTTGGACAATTTATAATTTTTTTTTTCTTTTTTTTTATTATTTCCTAGACGATTTTAGACCTTATTTTGGAATCACCACATTTAGAGCATTAATCTTGATTTTCTCTGTGAAAACTCAACCGGTTTTTAATTGAAATACCATTTAAATTGACTCTACTTCAAAATAATTATGATTTGGACAATTTATAATTTTTTTTTAAACTTTTTTTATTTTTTCCATTTTTGGCGTTTCTAGTCGTCCTAGACGATTTTAGACCTTATTTTGGAATCACCACATTTAGAGCATAAATCTTGATTTCGACAATTTAAAATTTTTTTTCAACTTTTTTTATTTTTTTCATTTTTAGGCGTTTCTAGTCGTCCTAGACGATTTTAGACCTTATTTTGGAATCACCACATTTAGAGCATTAATCTTGATTTTCTCTGTGAAAACTCAACCGGTTTTTAATTGAAATACCATTTAAATTGACTCTACTTCAAAATAATTATGATTTCGACAATTTAAAATTTTTTTTCAACTTTTTTTATTTTTTTCATTTTTAGGCGTTTCTAGTCGTCCTAGACGATTTTGGACCTTATTTTGGAATCACCACATTTAGAGCATAAATCTTGATTTTGACAATTTAAAATTTTTTTCAACTTTTTTTTTTTTTCATTTTTAGGCGTTTCTAGTCGTCCTAGACGATTTTAGACCTTATTTTGGAATCACCACATTAAGAGCATTAATCTTGATTATCTCTGTGCAAACTCAACCGGTTTTTAATTGAAATACCATTTATATTGAATAATTTATATTACCTTTACTTCAAAATAATTATGATTTCGACAATTTAAAATTTTTTTTCACCTTTTTTTTTTTTTTCATTTTTAGGCGTTTCTAGTCGTCCTAGACGATTTTGGACCTTATTTTGGAATCACCACATTTAGAGCATTAATCTTGATTTTCTCTGTGAAAACTCAACCGATTTTTAATTGAAATACCATTTATATTGACTCTACTTCAAAATAATTATGATTTCGACAATTTTAAATTTTTTTTCAACTTTTTTTTTTTTTCATTTTTAGGCGTTTCTAGTCGTCCTAGACGATTTTAGACCTTATTTTGGAATCACCACATTTAGAGCATTAATCTTGATTTTCTCTGTGAAAACTCAACCGGTTTTTAATTGGAATACCATTTATATTGACTCTACTTCAAAATAATAATGATTTGGACAATTTATAATTTTTTTTTAACTTATTTTATTTTTTCATTTTTAGGCGTTTCTAGTCGTCCTAGACGATTTTGGACCTTATTTTGGAATCACCAGTTTTTAATTGGAATACCATTTATATTCACTCTACTTCATAATAATTATAATTTGGACAATTTATAATTTTTTTTTAACTTTTTTTATTATTTCATTTTTAGGCGTTTCTAGTCGTCCTAGACGATTTTAGACCTTATTTTGGAATCACCACATTTAGAGCATTAATCTTGATTTTCTCTGTGAAAACTCAACCAGTTTTTAATTGAAATACCATTTATATTGACTCTACTTCAAAATAATAATGATTTGGACAATTTATAATTTTTTTTTTATTTTATTTTTTTTTTCATTTTTAGGCGTTTCTAGTCATCCTAGACGATTTTAGACCTTATTTTGGAATCACCACATTTAGAGCATAAATCTTGATTTCGACAATTTAAAATTTTTTTTCAACTTTTTTTATTTTTTTCATTTTTAGGCGTTTCTAGTCGTCCTAGACGATTTTAGACCTTATTTTGGAATCACCACATTAAGAGCATTAATCTTGATTATCTCTGTGCAAACTCAACCGGTTTTTAATTGGAATACCATTTATATTGACTTTACTTCAAAATAATTATGATTTCGACAATTTTTTATTTTGTCATTTTTAGGCGTTTCTAGTCGTCCTAGACGATTTTAGACCTTATTTTGGAATCACCACATTTAGAGCATAAATCTTGATTTCGACAATTTAAAATTTTTTTTCAACTTTTTTTTTTTTTTTCATTTTTAGGCGTTTCTAGTCGTCCTAGACGATTTTAGACCTTATTTTGGAATCACCACATTTAGAGCATTAATCTTGATTTTCTCTGTGAAAACTCAACCGGTTTTTAATTGATATACCATTTATATTGACTCTACTTCATAATAATTATGATTTCGACAATTTAAAATTTTTTTTTAACTTTTTTTTATTTATTCATTTTTAGGCGTTTCTAGTCGTCCTAGACGATTTTGGACCTTATTTTGGAATCACCAGTTTTTAATTGGAATACCATTTATATTCACTCTACTTCATAATAATTATAATTTGGACAATTTAAAATTTTTTTTCAACTTTTTTTATTATTTTAATTTTTAGGCGTTTCTAGTCGTCCTAGACGATTTTAGACCTTATTTTGGAATCACCACATTTAGAGCATTAATCTTGATTTTCTCTGTGAAAACTCAACCATTTTTAATTGAAATACCATTTATATTGACTCTACTTCAAAATAATTATGATTTGGACAATTTATAATTTTTTTTAACTTATTTTTATTTTTTTCATTTTTAGGCGTTTCTAGTCGTCCTAGACGATTTTAGACCTTATTTTGGAATCACCACATTTAGAGCATAAATCTTGATTTCGACAATTTAAAATTTTTTTTCAACTTTTTTTATTTTTTTTCATTTTTAGGCGTTTCTAGTCGTCCTAGACGATTTTAGACCTTATTTTGGAATCACCACATTTAGAGCATTAATCTTGATTTTCTCTGTGAAAACTCAACCGGTTTTTAATTGGAATACCATTTATATTGACTCTACTTACAAAATAATAGATTTGACAATTTTTTTTAACTTATTTTTAGCGTTTCTATCGTCCTAGACGATTTTAGACCTTATTTTGGAATCACCACATTTAAAATACCTACTTCAAAATAATTATGATTTCGACAATTTAAAATTTTTTTTTCAACTTTTTTTTATTTTTTTCATTTTTAGGCGTTTCTAGTCGTCCTAGACGATTTTAGACCTTATTTTGGAATCACCACATTTAGAGCATTAATCTTGATTTTCTCTGTGAAAACTCAACCGGTTTTTAATTGAAATACCATTTATATTGACTCTACTTCAAAATAATTATGATTTCGACAATTTAAAATTTTTTTTTCAACTTTTTTTTTTTTTTCATTTTTAGGCGTTTCTAGTCGTCCTAGACGATTTTGGACCTTATTTTGGAATCACCACATTTAGAGCATTAATCTTGATTTTCTCTGTGAAAACTCAAACCGGTTTTTAATTGGAATACCATTTATATTGACTCTACTTCAAAATAATTATGATTTCGAAATAAAAATTTTTTCAAACTTTTTTATTTTTTTTCATTTTTAGGCGTTTCTAGTCGTCCTAGACGATTTTAGACCTTATTTTGGAATCACCACATTTAGAGCATTAATCTTGATTTTCTCTGTGAAAACTCAACCGGTTTTTAATTGAAATACCATTTATATTGACTCTACTTCAAAATAATTATGATTTGGACAATTTAAAATTTTTTTCAACTTTTTTTATTTTTTCATTTTTAGGCGTTTCTAGTCGTCCTAGACGATTTTAGACCTTATTTTGGAATCACCAAAAAATTTTAATTGGAATACCATTTATATTGGACTCTACTTAAAAAAAATTAAAATTTTTTTTCAACTTTTTTTATTTTTTCATTTTTAGGCGTTTCTAGTCGTCCTAGACGATTTTAGACCTTATTTTGGAATCACCACATTTAGAGCATTAATCTTGATTTTCTCTGTGAAAACTCAACCGGTTTTTAATTGAAATACCATTTATATTGACTCTACTTCAAAATAATTATGATTTCGAAACAATAATTTTTTTTTTTTTTTTTTTTTTTTTTTTTTTTTTGGCGTTTCTAGTCGTCCTAGACGATTTTAGACCTTATTTTGGAATCACCACATTTAGAGCATTAATCTTGATTTTCTCTGTGAAAACTCAACCGGTTTTTAATTGGAATAAATACCATTTATATTGACTCTACTTCAAAATAATTATGATTTCGACAATTTAAAATTTTTTTCAACTTTTTTTTTTTTTCATTTTTAGGCGTTTCTAGTCGTCCTAGACGATTTTAGACCTTATTTTGGAATCACCACATTTAGAGCATTAATCTTGATTTTCTCTGTGAAAACTCAACCGGTTTTTAATTGAAATACCATTTATATTGACTCTACTTCAAAATAATTATGATTTCGACAATTTAAAATTTTTTTTTACTTTTTTTATTTTTTTCATTTTTAGGCGTTTCCTAGTCGTCCTAGACGATTTTAGACCTTATTTTGGAATCACCACATTTAGAGCATTAATCTTGATTTTCTCTGAAAAAAACAACCGTTTTTAATGAATTTATATTGACTCTACTTCAAAATAATTATGATTTACAACAATTTAAAATTTTTTTATTTTTTATTTTTTTTTTTTAGGCGTTTCTAGTCGTCCTAGACGATTTTAGACCTTATTTTGGAATCACCACATTTAGAGCATTAATCTTGATTTTCTCTGTGAAAACTCAACCGGTTTTTAATTGAAATACCATTTATATTGACTCTACTTCAAAATAATTATGATTTCGACAATTTAAAATTTTTTTCAACTTTTTTTAGAATTGACCTTTATTTTTTACCTCATTTATAATTCATTAATCTTGAGCTTTCTAGTCAACCTAGACGATTTTAGAACCTTATTTAAATCACCACATTCAAAATAAATCTTGATTTCGACAATTTAAAATTTTTTTCAACTTTTTTTATTTTTTCATTTTTAGGCGTTTCTAGTCGTCCTAGACGATTTTAGACCTTATTTTGGAATCACCACATTTAGAGCATTAATCTTGATTTTCTCTGTGAAAACTCAACCGGTTTTTAATTGAAATACCATTTATATTGACTCTACTTCAAAATAATTATGATTTCGACAATTTAAAATTTTTTTTCAACTTTTTTTTTTTTTTCATTTTTAGGCGTTTCTAGTCGTCCTAGACGATTTTGGACCTTATTTTGGAATCACCACATTTAGAGCATTAATCTTGATTTTCTCTGTGAAAACTCAACCGATTTTTAATTGGAATACCATTTATATTGACTCTACTTCAAAATAATTATGATTTCGACAATTTATAATTTTAACTTTTTTCAACTTTTTTTTATTTTTTTTCATTTTTAGGCGTTTCTAGTCGTCCTAGACGATTTTGGACCTTATTTTGGAATCACCACATTTAGAGCATTAATCTTGATTTTCTCTGTGAAAACTCAACCGGTTTTTAATTGAAATACCATTTATATTGACTCTACTTCAAAATAATTATGATTTCGACAATTTAAAATTTTTTTTCAACTTTTTTTTTTTTTTTTCATTTTTAGGCGTTTCTAGTCGTCCTAGACGATTTTGGACCTTATTTTGGAATCACCACATTTAGAGCATTAATCTTGATTTTCTCTGTGAAAACTCAACCGGTTTTTAATTGGAATACCATTTATATTGACTCTACTTCAAAATAATTATGATTTCGACAATTTAAAATTTTTTTTCAACTTTTTTTTATTTTTTTCATTTTTAGGCGTTTCTAGTCGTCCTAGACGATTTTAGACCTTATTTTGGAATCACCACATTTAAGAGCATTAATCTTGATTTTCTCTGTGAAAACTCAACCGGTTTTTAATTGAAATACCATTTATATTGACTCTACTTCAAAATAATTATGATTTCGACAATTTAAAATTTTTTTTCAACTTTTTTTATTTTTTTTCATTTTTAGGCGTTTCTAGTCGTCCTAGACGATTTTAGACCTTATTTTGGAATCACCACATTTAGAGCATTAATCTTGATTTTCTCTGTGAAAACTCAACCGGTTTTTAATTGGAATACCATTTATATTGACTCTACTTCAAAATAATTATGATTTCGACAATTTAAAATTTTTTTTTCAACTTTTTTTATTTTTTTCATTTTTTAGGCGTTTCTAGTCGTCCTAGACGATTTTAGACCTTATTTTGGAATCACCACATTTAGAGCATTAATCTTGATTTTCTCTGTGAAAACTCAACCGGTTTTTAATTGGAATACCATTTATATTGACTCTACTTCAAAATAATTATGATTTCGACAATTTAAAATTTTTTTTTCAACTTTTTTTTATTTTTTTCATTTTTAGGCGTTTCTAGTCGTCCTAGACGATTTTGGACCTTATTTTGGAATCACCACATTTAGAGCATTAATCTTGATTTTCTCTGTGAAAACTCAACCGGTTTTTAATTGAAATACCATTTATATTGACTCTACTTCAAAATAATTATGATTTCGACAATTTATAAATTTTTTTTTCAACTTTTTTTTTATTTTTTCATTTTTAGGCGTTTCTAGTCGTCCTAGACGATTTTAGACCTTATTTTGGAATCACCACATTTAGAGCATTAATCTTGATTTTCTCTGTGAAAACTCAACCGATTTTTAATTGAAATACCATTTATATTGACTCTACTTCAAAATAATTATGATTTCGACAATTTAAAATTTTTTTTTCAACTTTTTTTTATTTTTTTTCATTTTTTAGGCGTTTCTAGTCGTCCTAGACGATTTTAGACCTTATTTTGGAATCACCACATTTAGAGCATTAATCTTGATTTTCTCTGTGAAAAACTCAACCGGTTTTTAATTGAAATACCATTTATATTGACTCTACTTCAAAATAATTATGATTTCGACAATTTAAAATTTTTTTTCAACTTTTTTTTATTTTTTTCATTTTTAGGCGTTTCTAGTCGTCCTAGACGATTTTAGACCTTATTTTGGAATCACCACATTTAAGAGCATTAATCTTGATTTTCTCTGTGAAAACTCAACCGGTTTTTTAATTGGAATACCATTTATATTGACTCTACTTCAAAATAATTATGATTTCGACAATTTAAAATTTTTTTTTCAACTTTTTTTTATTTCATTTTTAGGCGTTTCTAGTCGTCCTAGACGATTTTAGACCTTATTTTGGAATCACCACATTTAGAGCATTAATCTTGATTTTCTCTGTGAAAAACTCAACCGATTTTTAATTGAAATACCATTTATATTGACTCTACTTCAAAATAATTATGATTTC
>JAECXC010000448.1:0-11547 GCA_018152125.1 Drosophila dunni | reverse complement strand
ACGGAGATATTATTTTAATTCAAGAAAACAGCTTAGAATAAGTTACAAATTCCAGAAAACAGTTTACAAAAAAGTAAAAACCGTGACGCAACCAATAAAAAAAAACGCTAAAAGTGTTAAGTATATTAATAAAATCAATTTATTAGTGCAATTAATCAATTAATTATTTAAATAAAACTAAAATAATTTATTAAAAAGTGCAAAGTCCAATTTGTGAAAATTGGATTTTTAAAACTGTGATCCCGCTAACCAAAAAAGCAAAACGCAAAGTCACTCACAAGTGAAACAAACGCACACTCAAACTCCTCGAGAACGCTTAATCAAGCAAATACGAAAAAAATCCAATGAGTGAAAACTGGATTTTAAAACTGTGACGCAGCCAATAAAAAATACGCTAAAGAGTGTTAATTAAATTAATAAATTAATAAAAATCAATTTATTAATACAAATCACTAATAAATTATTGAAATTAAATTAAAATAATTTATTAACAAATGCAAAGTCCAACTTGTGAAAATTGTGATCCCGCTAACCAAAAGCAAAAACCAAAAGCAAAACGCAAAGCCACAAGTTAAACAAACGCACCCACAAACAGTTTGCAACAAATTGACAAAAATCCAATAAGTGAAAATTGGATTTTAAAACTGTGACGCAGTAAAAGTAAATTAATAAAATCTCTTTATTAATACAAATAATCAATAAACTATTAAAATTAAATTAAAATAAATTATTAACAAGTGTAAAGTCCAATTATTAAATAGGATTTTAAAACTGTGATCCCCCTAACCAAAAATGCTACCAAAATCCCAAAATTTGGCGCCAAGGGAGCGTCGCTCACTAGGAGCTACTGCAGCAACAACAACAACAGCAGCAAGAGCAGCAGCAACTACAGCAACAACAACAGTAAAGAGACCATTACGTAAGTCGAGATCGACGCCAATGAGGAAATTATTACTGCTTCTCCAACAACAACAACTACAACAACAACAGCAGCAACAACAACAACAGCAAGTAAAATTGATATGGGTGAGCTAATTTTCACCCAGTCAACGAACTCATTAACCTTTAATGCCTATAAAAAACGAAAAATAAAATCGAAAACTTACAGCAAGCCGAAACGAAAGCTGTCTTCTTTCGGAAATGAGTCTACCGACTCCTTGCTTATTACATTAATGGAAAACATAGAGAATAACTTGCCTTACCCTAAACAAAACACTGCCATTACTGATCTAAATGCCATTTCAATCCCTGGCAATGACCCTAATTACAACGATGGCGGCTCTACTAGGTACGCTGATTCCTGGGAGACCATGTTGATCGAAGAAGATAACACCTCAGTCTCTAACATCTTAGATTATAATAAAACGCAGAAGCCTAATAATATTATTAATAATATTAATTTAAGTCCAAGTACTGACGCTCTCAACCCCAGCCCTAACCATAACAACAACAACAATTCCAAGAATATACATGTTCCAATGATATTCATAAAAAGAGTGGAGGAGATTCAGCCGCTGCTGGAACAACTTAACAAAATCTGTCAAGATGGATACAAAACAAAATGCTTGTCGAACGACGTAATTAATGCTGAATTAAATAAAAGAAACACGGAGCTGCATACATACCAGATCCGTAAGAATAGAGGCTTCCGCATCGTAATTCGGCAACTGCACTATACAACGCCATGGGAATGGATACGCATACAGCTCAAAAACCTGGGATTCAATACTAGATTCATCAGAGTGATGAATCACCGCTACACTGGCACACCAATGAACCTTGTTGAGGTCGAACTGCAGCCGAACGAAGAAGAGAATTATGAAATCCTACTGCAACTAGGCAAACTTGGCAGCCAATGTGTCTCCATTGAGAAGCTACGACGCAGCTTAGACCCTGTCCAATGCCACAGGTTCCAGGCATTTGGACATACTAAGGACTATTGCAGACGCCAGTTTGTCTGTATGAAATGTGCAGGAGCTCATCCAACTACTGAGTGCACCAAGGCAAGGAACACACCAGCAAAGTGTGCCAATTGTCTTGGCCAACTTATAGCCAGCTATAAAGGATGCCAGGCGTTCAAGGATCAAAAATCAAAATTAATAACAATCAGACGACATACAAGAATAAAGCCAATAATACTTACCATAAAAAAATGACTAAAAACAAGCCATTAAAACAAAGCCATAAGAAGGAGCTACAACAACAAAAACCAAAAACACCTGCAAAATTCAATAAAAAAGACGCCAATAATGACAAATAAAGTCAATAAATTTAATAAAAAATCTGCAAATAAGCCAACTCCAAACCAAATTGCTAAAAAAGCCAACGCCAATAGTGCTCCTTCTGAGGCTATTGCGGGTCCAGCAAGCTTACACCTGTCTAAGTTCCAGAGACGGCTTCGTGAGGAGGAGCATCAACACCACCAACAACAACAACATCAACGAAAACAAGTTGAAATGTCCATTGAACAGCAGCAACAACAACAAGATGATAATGCTGTAATGGCCAACATGCTGCAACAGAGTGCTGCCAGCATTGCAAACATGGCCAACAAAATGGACGGTCTCCTCAACGTGTTACAAGCATTAATTGCATGTCCTGGCCTTGCAAATAAAGCTGCAATTCCTCAATGACATCTGTAATGGATAAATTTGTAATTAATAACAATACAATAAAAATAAATAATAAAAGTTATGCCAATACTTACCCTCATGCCCTTGACAAGCACTCAGCAATAGCAGCAGCAGCAAACAAAAATAAAAGTAACAGCATGACAAACAGGACGAGCAGCAGTAAATCCTCCGGCAAGGGCAACACATCAAAGCAATAAAAATAATTCAATTTACCAATACGACTAAAAATATCATACAAATTATGGCAACCACGACTATGGCTCTATCCGGGCCAGATGGCAACTAAAGCGTTGAAGGCGCACTCACAATGACGACGGCAGCAGCAGCAGCAATTCCCTTGGAAGATCAGCTTGGCCATTGAGTCACACCCCATGTGTGGCGGCCTCTATGGCGTTAAAAATCTCCTTTTAGCATCCTTCCACCCCTCAAAGTCCTGACTTCTCTTCCTGAATCCTCAAAATGCCGTTCTCATGGCACAGGGGAGGCGTAGCGTGACCTGAAATAATAAAAGAAAAATATAATGTTATTCTGCCAATAATATTTTGTACATTCATAGGCACGCATAAGACCTGAGACAACAAAATACAACACGGCGGCAGACCAGGCGGCCTCACGCCCTCTCTCCGCCCCCTCAAGGGTGGTGAGTGGGCGTGGCAGCGCCGCCAAGGGCACCACACCTCACATATTACACACATCAATATGTCAAATAATTTACATATTGATGTGCTCACAACAAACAACAAACGGCGGCAACTTAGGCCACGAAACTCGGCCAGACAAGCGATGGCCACACTTAAGGAGCTTCCGCATCCAATAAATGACCAGATCATTGACTCCTGGGCAATCTGGTCAAACTAAGAATGGTGCAGCCAATAAGCAGCATCTATATAGATGGTGGCTGTTCTGATGATGGGAGTGGCATCACCAAGTAGATGCATGCCTCTAGATGCATATCCAGCCATTAAATGGCCAAGATCCTGCATCCATTGGATCTTGGCCATACTCAAACTCCTCGACCACGATGGCGACAGTGACAGCGGCGTGCACTGCACCAATCAGCTGTCGCCATCCTGGTCATCTTCCGCCCACTTTGGTCATACCTGAGGGGCGTGGCAGCATCCAGCCGACGAGCATCTGCAACAAATACGGGCAAAATAACAAAAATGGGTAATAGTCTATTATATGGGCCTCATCGCCGAAATTAACGAAAAAAAAATCCTCCATGGACCGCGATATCTGCAGACGAATGTCACTAAAAACTTTTGGCGGTCTCTTATGGTTCTCTTTTAATCGCGGTTTAAAAGTTCTTGAAAATCCGAGTTTTTTAATCTAGTTCCTTTTGAATTTATGTCATAATAATCATTTAAATCAAGTACTCTTTGAATTGTTTGTCAAAAATCACATTATTCTAGTGGGCTGAGTAAAAAAAAGTAAGAATGCAATTGATTGCATTTATTAAAGAAGTGCATTCGTGAAATTTATTTGCAATAGAGTGCATCTTTCACAAAGACTTCTGGATCACCTCCTTCACCACTTTGAGCTTATTCTTCAAGAGTACTTTTCCTTCTCCTCATCCTTCGTCTCCCTCTTGTCCTTTTCTCCTTCATTAAAAAGTTCCTCCACCTGTTCATTGACACTCTTCGTCGGAACTCTGTGGAATTGAATGTATTGCGCATAATTTGCCGAGGGAGTAAAAATGTGCAGCAGCCAAAATTTAAAAAATCACCACCTTATCCTTCAGCTTATTATGCAAGAGTACTTTTCCTTCTCCTAATCCTTATCCTCCTAATGCGCGTGAATTGCCGAGGGGGTAAAAATGGGCCGATAAAATGCAGTTTCACAAACAGCGGTAAAATGCGCATCTCTAACACCATCGGCTTTAACAGAGTGTTCGTAAATACTCTGTTACGAATTAAAAATTTGTCGCAAATTTTGACAAGTGCATTATTGTTGGTGCATTTTTTTCTAACGCTTACTAGATTCAAAGATTGTTATGAAATAATTTCAAAAGGAACTAGATTAAAAAACTCGGATTTTCAAGAACTTTTAAGCCGCGATTAAAAAAGAACCATAAGAGACCGCCAAAAGTTTTTAATGGCATTCGTCTCCCTTTCCATGTCAGCGTCATGTGGCCGCAGATGCAGCTGTAGCAGGACATTTGGCAGATAGCACGAAGTAGCCCGACAAACGTTTATTTGTAATGGCAGCTTGTGTATTTGAAGAAACTCGCCAGATCTTTGTAGCTCCAGTAGTTCTACAACCCGTTTGTGGTGCGATGTGCGGTGTAGCAGTGGCAAGCTGTGTGTGTGTGCGCACACACTCATGGAGTGCGTTCGGTGTGTACTGTGGGATTGACGCCAACTGTAGCATTGACGCCACCGAGGTTTGTGCAGGACGTCGGACCATCGGCCTCGCAGGAGCAAAACTTTCAACAACGTAGTTTGTACACTTTCACATCTTGGCAAATTAATTGAGTATGTTTTATTCGCAGATTCGTGTGTCCAAAAGATGAAATTTTCATTATTCTACTGGAGTGGCACATTTGCTCGACGATTGCAACGGCTGACATAATACAATGAACAATGCTGGAACACAGGACCACAAGTTCGTCTGTTCTCTTGCCGAGTGACTCTTGTATGCGCACCTGATGCTCCATGTAGATTGGGCAGACGATTTTGTAAAACCTGTGCATTGCTCTGCGGAGCATGTTGTAGCTGCTCCATTTTGTGTGCACCTTCAGGTACGTAATTTCTTTTGTACATTGCTTTCTGTAATGGAAGACTATTTATTAATTTAATTGCAGGTGCGCTTACAATCGCTGTCGGTGATCGACGCACCTGGGTCTGCTGGATCTGTTGGCTGTCCCAGTTCCGCATTGACGCCAGAGTGGGCAGGCCCCGACACTTATTGGTCTCGGCTCAATGGCATCATCATTTGATTAACAAGCCTGTAGTAGATGTTACTGATTTTTTTTAAATCTCTGTGCACTTATGCGCACAATGGGGGTTGGCTGTCGACTAAACATTAGTCGGCAGTTTACCTTCATTTATTTGTATCATTTCTTTCAATTAGCAACATATGCAAACATAATTAGCATATTTAAAGGTAACTGTCTGGCAGCTCCGCCAGAAAAAATACTGACTTTTCAGTCTTAATTGCAACTAGTCTGGCAACGCAGTATCACAAAAAAATGTAAACAGTGACAAAACGTGAGTATAAAATACATGTTGGCAAACAATTATGTTACTTCTGGCTAACAAAACCTGATTAATATAACTTTACATAAATTTTTTATTTTTCTAGATGTCAGCCGGCCGTGACTTACGATGAGCTCTAAAACTCCAAGCGTGTGTTGGTCGCCACTGACAGACGCCGCATATGGTGCGTGGCCCGAAAAAATGGAAAAATGCTGCTGCCGCTTCTGTTGTCATCCAGTTAAGAATGACAGCTTGTGTATTTGAAGAAACTCGCCAGATCTATGTAGCTTCAGTAGTTCTCCAAGCAGTTTGTGGTACGATGTGTGGTGTAGCAGTGGCAAGCTGTGTGTGTGTGCGCATACACTCACGGCATGCGATCGGTGTGTACTGTGGGATTGACGCCAACTGTAGGATTGACGCCACCGAGGTTTGTGCAGGACGTCGGGCCATCGCCCTCGCAGGAGCAAAACTTTCATCAACGTAGTTTGTACACTTTCACGTCTTGGCAAATTAATTGCATATGTGTTATTTGCAGACTCGTGTGTCCAAAAGATAGAATATTCATTATTGTACTTTTTTTTTTTCTTTATACCCAACATGCCAGATGGATCGGGTGTGGATTCATCCATGTTTAGTTTCTTCATTGGTGCGTGAAAAGAGAGATAGCACCAATGTGGGATGGAAACTGGCGCAATGGGATAATACAAGATTTAAGAGCAACTATTTATACTGGATACGCTTAAAAAAATTCGAGAAAAAAAGATGAGTGCGTAAGCCAGGGGAGGTGTTTGGTAAAAGTACCGTTGTGAGAGTATCTCGAATTTTTTAAATAGTTGCTCATAGAGTATGTAGTATTAGGTGAGTTTTGTGTTTTATGTGTTTTTGGTTATTTGAAGACATTTTGCGCCGTAGATGGCGTGCTTCAACCAATTGCAATACCGGTATCACCGAACCATAAGCCAGCAGTAATTGACAGAGTTAAATTTCGGGATTGATATTTTGGTAATATGACGAATCACACCTATGTCGGCTGACTTGCGTACAATTAGTCAAAGACTGATCAGCAAGCCGAACTGGTGTGAAAAGTCTACAGCTTTTCGTCTTTCGAACGAAAAGAAGATGCAAAAATCCACAGAAGCTCCTTCTGTATGTCCACCATGACTCTTTCGCGAGTCACACTTCAAATTGCCAAAGTCCGGCTTAACCCGCCTCAGCCAGGACAGTGTTCCTGATGGTGGTGCCTCGGAATGGCTAAAGAGTCTGGTATTTGGAGCGCAGAAGAGGAGGTGTGGCAGATATGCATCTGATGTGCAAATGCACGTGGGTGGTAAAGAGGATAGTTTTAGAAGAACTGTCTGGCTTATCAGCGCTATCCGCAACAGTCAACGCATAGAACATAATCCGACTCAACAGCTCGCATTCTGCTTTTACGACCATAGCGATCGGGGCAGATTTTGCAAACTTAGTGACGGATGTGCGGCAAAGATGAGTGCCGACCAATTTTGCGTGTTTGACAGGTGGGGCAACGCAGCGGGCCAGTCAGTCTGGAAAAGTGGGAAAGTGTGTTTCCCAGAAAGAAGAAGGGTGCGATTTTAGAAAAGAGTGGGGGACAGATAGACCATTATCTAACAAATGGATTTTGGAGAGAGGGAAAAGAAAGTAGAGTGCTTATCACGGTTTGTCATGCATAATACATCATTCGTTTTTTGTGAGAACCACCGTTTGCTTTTGCGATACCCCCAGTTCAGGAGATAGGGCGCGCAGGGATTTGGCGGTCACTGACGAATGAGCGACAAAGAAAAGGCGTCGATTGACAATGCAGGATTGGCAAGCCATTTAGATCGCTTAGAGAGAGAAAGATGGAGGAAGAGACCTCGAAGGGAGCAGGTTTCGGTGCACACGCATTTAAATACGATCGTCTTTTAGTGTGTTTGCTATCTGCTTTTGCGATACCAACGCTTAGGAAGGTAGAGCGGTGCAGAGATAACGCAAAACACAGACGAAAGTGCGACAAGGTCGAATGATGAGGCGAAGTGGACACTGATTTCCTGTTCCAAAGATTGAGGAGGCGAGTGGGTTTGAAGGGTTGCATGATAATTAACATTTGCCTGCATAGTTCATCAGTCATCGTAGTGAAGAGCTTGCAAACTGCTTGTGCGATACCAACATTTAGAAGGTAGGGCGGCGTAGATTTATATGCAAGATTCGGACGACAGTGCAACAAAGACGTCGATTGAGTATGCAAGATGGCAAAGAGGTTTATTTAGCACTGTAGGGGTTGGAGGACGCGATGAGGTGGGATGCATGATCATTAACCATTGCCTGCATAGGACATCAGACGTTATATTGAAGAGCTTGCAGACTGCTTGTGCGATACCTACACTTAGAAGGTAGAGCGGCGCAGATTTATTTGCAAGGTTCTGACGACAGTGCGACAGAAGCGTCGATTGAGCATGCGAGGTTGGCAAAAAGGTTGATTAAGCATTTAAGCGAAGGTGGTCAGAGGAAAGGCAGCGAATGGGTTAGATGGGATTTTTTATCTTTACCATTTGCCTGCATAAGACATCAATCGTCATAGTGAAGAGCTTGCAGACTGCTTGAGCGATACCAACACTTAGAAGGTAGAGCGGCGCAGATTTATATGCAAGATTCGGACGACAGTGCGACAGAGGCGTCGATTGGGCATGCGGGATTGGCAAAGAGGTTGATTTAGCATCTTAGGGGTTGGAGGTCGCGATGACAGTTACGTTATCTCCGAAATTAGTAATAAAATAGTATAAAATCGGATGAAAAATTATAGAGTGATAAAATTATATAATTTAAGAATACTATAACAGGATACGAGTGGAGAAAAAGATATATAGCATAATTGTACATAATGAAGTCGAGGGGGCACGGGAGTTTTCTGAGAGCGAAGGCGGTAGGAGGAGGGGCAGCGAGTGGGCTTGTTTTAACAGTAAGTGAGCCGACGAAGAGGGAAGTGAGCCAAGAAGCACGGCCACGTAGTGCTAGAGCGGCCGAAACTGAACTGATTCAGCTCGTCTGCCGAATGCCGAAAGAAATCTCGGTTGAGCATACGACGCGCCTATCCTAAGCTGAAGAAGTTGCTACTACCTAGACTGGAGAGGGTGCTAGCCATAAAAAGGGTTGTGTGGGCCGAAGGGACAAGGACCATAAACTAACGGTCACTTGTGCGGGAGCACACGAGAGCGGCGAAAACAAGGGTCATCGATAGGCAAGGGTCATCGATGCAGGGATGAGTCGTCGATATAATTAGCCAGTTGAAGAGAGGGGACATCGATACATCCTGTCAGGGAAGAGTCGTCGATAGGAGAGGCTGACGATTACCGATAATGCTGCTGCCACTCGATTTTAAATATATGTTTGCCCCGAGGCAGCGAAAAGAAAGCAAAACGACGAAGAAAATCCATTGATGTAACATTGGTTTATTACTTAAAACTAAACTTAACTAATTTTAGTTTGTGCAGCTTCAGCGCATCACGTTTACAAACGGCGCCTTAAGCCAACAGGTATTTTTTTTAATTTTTTAAGATTATTTTAGAGAGTTAATTTACAATGTGGGTCCTGAATCGCAGATCCAGCGGCCAAATGCGTCTCAGATGACGTCCGGTGTTGTGATAGAGTGTCAATGTCGTATTGTTCGAATGTCCGTTCAGTCTGTCCCAGTATCTAGATGAATGTATGTTCAGTTCATCCCATACAGTGGTCATTTGTAAGTCTGTGTGTAGAGTTTTGTTACTGACATAGTAAGGAGGTGAAATAATAAGGCGAAGAGCTTTTGATTGTGCTGATTGAATTTTCCTAATGTGCGTATCAGACGCACAACCATAGATTTCAATTCCATACTTCCACGAAGGGGCTATTATTTGATTATAGATTAAGAGTTTATTTGAAAGGGATAGACGGGAGCGAGGATTAAGGAGCCAGTGATATTTTTTTAATTTTGATTTAATTGACTTTTGTGTAATATGAATATGGCGAGACCAGATCAGTTTTTTGTCCAAGTGTAGACCAAGATATTTAACACAATTGCATGATGGAATAATGCCATTGTCTAGTTTTACCTCAGGCCAAGTGAGTCTATTTTGTAAGGAGAAAATTACATGTTTCGACTTGGAGCTGTTCACCTTAATGTTCCATGCCTTACACCAGGCATCAAACTTTTTAAGGTGCATCTCCATTCTATCTGTGATAAGCGGTAATTTACCACTTATCAAAAAAGCAGTATCATCTGCATAAGTTGCCGTCAAGGTATTAATATAGTCCAAGCGATTGTATAAACTTTTTTCTACTGTAGGCATATCGAAAGTGAAAATATTGTACAACAGAGGAGCCAATACACTCCCCTGTGGTACACCAGCCAATATTTTCCTGTTTGTTGAGAACACATTTCGATCTTTCACTAAAAACGATCGATTTGTTAGAAATGATTTTATTATTTTGAATAGAGGAAAAGAAATATTTTTGTATAATTTGAATAACAAACCGTCGTGCCAAACACGATCAAAAGCCTGCTCAATATCAATAAATACACCACATGTGCTGGAGCCTGATTCAAAACCAACATTGATATGATGGGTAATTCGGTGTATTTGTTGGATAGTGTTGTGACTATCACGAAACCCAAACTGATGCTCTGGTATTAGATTTTTCCCTTCTACTTCCTCATTCAGCCGTATAAAAACTAGTTTCTCAAATAACTTTGATAAGCATGGCAGGAGACTAATGGGTCTATAGTTTGATACTACTGAAAGTGATTTCCCACCTCCCTTGGGGATCATTGAGATATTGGCACACTTCCATGCCAACGGAAAATGATAGAGGCGTAAAAGCGAATTGAAAAGTATTGTTAGGAAGTCAATGGCTCGATTTGGGAGCGATTTTATTATTATATTGTCTATTTTATCATTTCCAGGTGCCTTTTTCCTTTCTAATTCTTTGATTAATCTTTTCAATTCTAAACTATTTGTCCTACGTATGCTATTGTTACTATTGTTATTATTATTATTGTCTGAATCACGTAATGTACTTTTAACTATATCTAAATGTTCGGACGGACAGAAGTCATAAGGCTTAAACCGATTTTCAAGTTCATCGGCAAATGTCTCCACTTGTTCATTGACTGTACGACACCAGTCACCATTGACATTACGAACTGGAACATGGTTATGCGGTTGTACCTTCAAGCCCTTACAGGCGCGCCACAAATTGAAACCACCCTTTTTATTGGGGTCAGCATTGGACAACATAAAATCAAAATGATCTGACCGTGTTTTCTCAAGCAATTGATTGAGTTGCCGACTGCACTGTTGCCAAGCAAGCCGATGATCAAGCTGTCTTGTTCGCGTATATCTTTTACGTAAATTACGTTTAAGTCTTATCATATCAACTATTTCTGCTCTAATAGGCGGTCTGGACAGGTCTGGTGAATTATTATTCAATTGATTGCGTCTGGGTTGCGACTGATTTTGATTTCGATTTGCTGCATTGGCTGCATTATAAATTTTACCCATAAATATGTTAAGCATATCATCTGCATCAGCGGTGGATTCAATTGTAACATCTAAATGAATTTCTCTCTCTAAATGACGGCGAAAACTTTTCAAATTGGAGTGTCGTGTGAGAAGTCTATGTTTTTGATTATTATTTTGATATGACGATACACACAAATCTATTATCAATGGAATATGGTCACT
>JAECXC010000441.1:0-44899 GCA_018152125.1 Drosophila dunni | reverse complement strand
AGAAACGCCTAAAAACGAAAAAAGTAAATAAAGTTGAAAAAATATTATAAATTATCCAAATCATAATTATTTTGAAGTAAGGGAGTTGTTGGTTCGTGGTTACTAAATACAAATGGTATTTCAAATTAAAAAGCCGGTTGAGTTTATACAGAGAAAATCAAGATTAATGCTCAAAATCCGGTGATTCCAAAATTAAGGTCCAAAATCGTCTAGGACGCCTAGAAACGCCCTAAAAAATGAAAAAAAACAAAAAAAAAAGGTGAAAAAAAATTTTTAAATTGATTGAAATCATAATTATTTTTAAGTAGAGTCAATATAAATGGTATTTCAATTGAAAATGTGGTTGAGTTTTCACAGAGAAGATAAAGAGTTAATGCTCTAAATGTGGTAGTTCCAAAGAAAATAAGGTCTAAAATCGGCGTCCAGGACGCCTAGGAACGCCTTCAAAATGACAAAATAAAAAAATGTAGAAAAAAAATTTTTAAATTGTCGAAATCCTCAATTGTTTTGAAGTAAAGTCTTAATATAAATGGTATTCCAATTAAAAACCGGTTGAGTTTTTCACAGAGATGATCAAGATTAATGCTCTTAATGTGGAAGTGCGATTCCAAAATAAGGGTCTAAAATCGTCTAGGGGGCGACTAGAAACGCCTAAAAGTGAAAAATAAAAAGTTGAAAAAAAATTATAAATTGTCCAAATCATAATTATTTTGGAAGTAGAGTCAATATAAATGGTATTCCAATTAAAAACCGGTTGAGTTTTCACAGAAAATCAAGATTAATGTAGCTCTGAAGGTGATTCCAAAAAAGGTCTAAAATCGTCAGGACGACTAGAAACGCCTAAAAATGAAGGAAATAATATAAAAAGTTGAAAAGATTTTTAAGATTGTCAAATCAAGATTAATGCTCTAAATGTGGTGATTCCAAAATAAGGTCTAAAATCGTCTAGGACGACTAGAAACGCCCAAAAATGAAAAAAAAAAAAAAGTTGAAAAAATTTATAAATTGTCCAAATCATAATTATTTTGAAGTAGAGTCAACTATAAAATGTGTCAATTTAAAAAACCGGTTGAGTTTTCACACTGAGATAATCAAGATTAATACCCAATGTGGTGATTTCAAAAATAAGGTCAAAATCGTCTAGGACGACTATTTAAATTTTAAATTATTAAAATCATAGTATTATGAAGTAGAGTCGATATAATGGTATCAATTAAAAACCGGTTGAGTTTCACGAGAGAAATCGTTAATGCTCTAAATGTGGTGATTCCAAAATAAGGTCTAAATCTCTGAGACACCTAAACCCCTAAAAATGAAACGTAAAAAAAAAGTTAAAAAAATAATAAATTGTCCAAATCCACTGTAATTATTGTAGTAGAGTCAAGAATATAAATGGTATTCCAATTAAAAACTGGTGATTCAAAACCCTGGGTCCCAAAAATCGTCTGGGACGACTAGAAACATCTAAAAATGAAAAAAAAAAAAACAAGATTAAAAAGTAAAAAAAAGAAGTAAGTCAATAAAATATATCATCACCAGTGGGATTTCACAGAAAGGGTGCTCTAAATGTGGTGATTCCAAAATAAGGTCTAAAATCGTCTAGGACGACTAGAAACGCCTAAAAATGAAAAAAAAATAAAAAGGTTAAAAAAAATTTTAAATTGTCCAAATCATAATTATTTTGAAGTAGAGTCAATATAAATGGTATTTCAATTAAAAACCGGTTGAGTTTTCACAGAGAAAATCAAGATTAATGCTCTAAATGTGGTGATTCTAAAATAAGGTCTAAAATCGTCTAGGACGCCTAGAAACGCCTAAAAATGAAAAAACAAAAAAAAGTTGAAAAAATTTTAAATTGTCGAAATCAAGATTTATGCTCTTAATGTGGTGATTCCAAAATAAGGTCTTAAATTGATCTAAGAAATTTTAAAAATGAAAAAACAAAAAAAGGTGAAAAAAACTTTAAATTGTCGAAATCATAATTATTTTGAAGTAGAGTCAATATAAATGGTATTTCAATTAAAAATCGGTTGAGTTTTCACAGAAAAGATCAAGATTAATGCTCTATAATGTGGTGATTCCAAAATAAGGTCTAAAATCGTTTAGGACGACTAGAAACGCCTAAAAATGAAAAAATAAAAAAAGTTGAAAAAATATTATAAATTGTCCAAATCATAATTATTTTGAAGTAGTAGTCAATATAAATGGTATTTCAATTAAAAACCGGTTGAGGTTTTCACAGAGAAAATCAAGATTAATGCTCTAAATGTGGTGATTCCAAAATAAGGTCTAAAATCGTCTAGGACGACTAGAAACGCCTAAAAATGAAAAAAAAAAAAAAAAAAGTAGAAAAAAATTTTAAATTGTCGAAATCATAATTATTTTGAAGTAGAGTCAATATAAATGGTATTTCAATTAAAAACCGGTTGAGTTTTCACAGAGAAAATCAAGATTAATGCTCTAAATGTGGTGATTCCAAAATAAGGTCTAAAATCGTCTAGGACGACTAGAAACGCCTAAAAATGACAAAATAAAAAAAATTGAAAAAAAATTTTAAATTGTCGAAATCATAATTATTTTGAAGTAGAGTCAATATAAATGGTATTCCAATTAAAAACCGGTTGAGTTTTCACAGAGAAAATCAAGATTAATGCTCTAAATGTGGTGATTCCAAAATAAGGTGTAAAATCGTCTAGGACGACTAGGAACGCCTAAAAATGAAAAAAAAAAAAGTTGAAAAAAAAATTTTAAATTGTCGAAATCATAATTATTTTGAAGTAGAGTCAATATAAATAAAATTTCAATTAAAAACGGTTGAGTTTTCACAAAGATAATCAAGATTAATCTTAAAATGTGGTGATTCCAAAATAAGGTCCAAAATCGTCAAGGACGACTAGAAACGCCTAAAAATGAAAAAAAAAAAAAAAGGTGAAAAAAATTTTAAATTGTCCAAATCATAATTATTTTGAAGTAGAGTCAATATAAATGGTATTTCAATTAAAAACCGGTTGAGTTTGCACAGAGAAAATCATGATTAATGCTCTAAATGTGGTGATTATAAAATAAGGTCTAAAATCGTCTAGGACGACTAGAAACGCCTAAAAATGAAAAAATAAAAAAAAGTTGAAAAAAAAATTTTAAATTGTCGAAATCAAGATTTATGCTCTTAATGTGGTGATTCCAAAATAAGTCTTAATTCGTCTAGGACGACTAGAAACGCCTAAAAATGAAAAAAATAAAAAAAAGGTGAAAAAAACTTTTAAATTGTCGAAATCATAATTATTTTGAAGTAGAGTCAATATAAATGGTATTCCAATTAAAAACCGGTTGAGTTTTCACAGAAAAGTCAAGATTAATGCTCTAAATGTGGTGATTCCAAAATAAGGTGTAAAATCGTTTAGGACGACTAGAAACGCCTAAAAACGAAAAAAAAAATAAAGTTGAAAAAATATTATAAATTGTCCAAATCATAATTATTTTGAAGTAGAGTCAATACAAATGGTATTTCAATTAAAAACCGGTTGAGTTTACACAGAGAAAATCAAGATTAATGCTCTAAATGTGGTGATTCCAAATTAAGGTCCAAAATCGTCTAGGACGCCTTAGAAACGCCTAAAAATGAAAAAATAAAAAAAGTAGGTGAAAAAAATTTTAAATTGTCGAAATCATAATTATTTTGAAGTAGAGTCAATATAAATGGTATTTCAATTAAAAACCGGTTGAGTTTTCACAGAGAAAATCAAGATTAATGCTCTAAATGTGGTGATTCCAAAATAAGGTCTAAAATCGTCTAGGACGACTAGAAACGCCTAAAAATGACAAAATAAAAAATGTAGAAAAAAAATTTTAAATTGTCGAAATCATAATTATTTTGAAGTAAAGTCAATATAAATGGTATTCCAATTAAAAACCGGTTGAGTTTTCACAGAGAAAATCAAGATTAATGCTCTAAATGTGGTGATTCCAAAATAAGGTCTAAAATCGTCTAGGACGACTAGAAACGCCTAAAAATGAAAAAATAAAAAAAAGTTGAAAAAAAATTATAAATTGTCCAAATCATAATTATTTTGAAGTAGAGTCAATATAAATGGTATTCCAATTAAAAACCGGTTGAGTTTTCACAGAGAAAATCAAGATTAATGCTCTAAATGTGGTGATTCCAAAATAAGGTCTAAAATCGTCTAGGACGACTAGAAACGCCTAAAAATGAAAAAAAAAAAAAAAGTTTGAAAAAAATTTTAAATTGTCAAAATAATAATTTTAAAAAAATATAAATATATTTTTTTTAAAAACCTGTGTTTTTTCAAGAAAATCAAGATTAATGCTCTAAATGTGGTGATTCCAAAATAAGGTCCAAAATCGTCTAGGACGCCTAGAAACGCCTAAAAATGAAAAAACAAAAAAAGGTGAAAAAAATTTTAAATTGTCGAAATCATAATTATTTTGAAGTAGAGTCAATATAAATGGTATTCCAATTAAAAACCGGTTGAGTTTTCACAGAGATAAATCAAGATTAATGCTCTAAATGTGGTGATTCCAAAATAAGGTCTAAAATCGTCTAGGACGACTAGAAACGCCTAAAAATGAAAAAATAAAAAAGTTGAAAAAAATTTTAAATTGTCCAAATCATAATTATTTTGAAGTAGAGTCAATATAAATGGTATTTCAATTAAAAACCGGTTGAGTTTGCACAGAGAAAATCAAGATTAATGCTCTAAATGTGGTGATTCCAAAATAAGGTCCAAAATCGTCTAGGACGACTAGAAACGCCTAAAAATGAAAAAAAAAAAAAAAAATTGAAAAAAAATTTTAAATTGTCAGAAATCAAGATTAATGCTCTAAATGTGGTGATTCCAAAATAAGGTCTAAAATCGTCTAGGACGACTAGAAACGCCTAAAAATGAAAAAAAAAAAAGTTGAAAAAAAAAATTTAAATTGTCGAAATCATAATTATTTTGAAGTAGAGTCAATATAAATGGTATTCCAATTAAAAACCGGTTGAGTTTTCACAGAGAAAATCAAGATTAATGCTCTAAATGTGGTGATTCCAAAATAAGGTCCAAAATCGTCTAGGACGACTAGAAACGCCTAAAAATGAAAAAAAAAAAAAAAAAATTTTAAATTGTCGAAATCATAATTATTTTGAAGTAGAGTCAATATAAATGGTATTTCAAAAAAGGTTGAGTTTTCACAGAGAAAATCAAGATTAATGCTCTAAATGTGGTGATTCCAAAATAAGGTCTAAAATCGTCTAGGACGACTAGAAACGCCTAAAAATGAAAAAATAAAAAAAGTTGAAAAAAATTATAAATTGTCCAAATCATAATTATTTTGAAGTAGAGTCAATATAAATGGTATTCCAATTAAAAACCGGTTGAGTTTTCACAGAGAAAATCAAGATTAATGCTCTAAATGTGGTGATTCCAAAATAAGGTCTAAAATCGTCTAGGACGACTAGAAACGCCTAAAAATGAAAAAATAAAAAAAGTTGAAAAAAAATTATAAATTGTCCAAATCATAATTATTTTGAAGTAGAGTCAATATAAATGGTATTCCAATTAAAAACCGGTTGAGTTTTCACAGAGAAAATCAAGATTAATGCTCTAAATGTGGTGATTCCAAAATAAGGTCCAAAATCGTCTAGGACGCCTAGAAACGCCTAAAAATGAAAAAATAAAAAAAGTTGAAAAAAAATTTTAAATTGTCGAAATCATAATTATTTTGAAGTAGAGTCAATATAAATGGTATTTCAATTAAAAAGGTTGAGTTTTCACAGAAAAATCAAGATTAATGCTCTAAATGTGGTGATTCCAAAATAAGGTCCAAAATCGTCTAGGACGCCTTGAAACGCATAAAAATGAAAAAATAAAAAAAAGTTGAAAAAAATTTTAAATTGTCGAAATCATAATTATTTTGAAGTAGAGTCAATATAAATGGTATTTCAATTAAAAACCGGTTGAGTTTTCACAGAGAAAATCAAGATTAATGCTCTAAATGTGGTGATTCCAAAATAAGGTCTAAAATCGTCTAGGACGACTAGAAACGCCTAAAAATGAAAAAATAAAAAAAGTTGAAAAAAATTTTAAATTGTCCAAATCATAATTATTTTGAAGTAGAGTCAATATAAATGGTATTCCAATTAAAAACCGGTTGAGTTTTCACAGAGAAAATCAAGATTAATGCTCTAAATGTGGTGATTCCAAAATAAGGTCTAAAATCGTCTAGGACGACTAGAAACGCCTAAAAATGAAAAAAAAAAAAGTTGAAAAAATTTTAAATTGTCGAAATCAAGATTAATGCTCTAAATGTGGTGATTCCAAAATAAGGTCCAAAATCGTCTAGGACGACCTTGAAACGCCAAAATAAAAATAAAAAAAGTTGAAAAAAAATTTTAAATTGTCGAAATCATAATTATTTTGAAGTAGAGTCAATATAAATGGTATTCCAATTAAAAACCGGTTGAGTTTTCACAGAGATAATCAAGATTAATGCTCTAAATGTGGTGATTCCAAAATAAGGTCCAAAATCGTCTAGGACGACTAGAAACGCCTAAAAATGAAAAAACAAAAAAAGGTGAAAAAAATTTTAAATTGTCCAAATCATAATTATTTTGAAGTAGAGTCAATATAAATGGTATTTCAATTAAAAACCGGTTGAGTTTTCACAGAGAAAATCAAGATTAATGCTCTAAATATGGTGATTCTAAAATAAGGTCCAAAATCGTCTAGGACGACTAGAAACGCCTAAAAATGAAAAAATAAAAAAAAGGTGAAAAAAATTTTAAATTGTCGAAATCAAGATTTAATGCTCTAAATGTGGTGATTCCAAAATAAGGTCTAAAATCGTCTAGGACGACTAGAAACGCCTAAAAATGAAAAAATAAAAAAGTTGAAAAAAATTTTAAATTGTCGAAATCATAATTATTTTGAAGTAGAGTCAATATAAATGGTATTCCAATTAAAAACCGGTTGAGTTTTCACAGAAAAAATCAAGATTAATGCTCTAAATGTGGTGATTCCAAAATAAGGTCTAAAATCGTTTAGGACGACTAGAAACGCCTAAAAATGAAAAAATAAAAAAAGTTGAAAAAAAATTATAAATTGTCCAAATCATAATTATTTTGAAGTAGAGTCAATATAAATGGTATTTCAATTAAAAACCGGTTGAGTTTACACAGAGAAAATCAAGATTAATGCTCTAAATATGGTGATTCCAAAATAAGGTCCAAAATCGTCTAGGACGCCTAGAAACGCCTAAAAATTGAAAAAAAAAAAAAAGGTGAAAAAAAATTTTAAATTGTCGAAATCATAATTATTTTGAAGTAGAGTCAATATAAATGGTATTTCAATTAAAAACCGGTTGAGTTTTCACAGAGAAAATCAAGATTAATGCTCTAAATGTGGTGATTCCAAAATAAGGTCTAAAATCGTCTAGGACGACTAGAAACGCCTAAAAATGACAAAATAAAAAAAAAGTAGAAAAAAATTTTAAATTGTCGAAATCATAATTATTTTGAAGTAGAGTCAATATAAATGGTATTCCAATTAAAAACCGGTTGAGTTTTCACAGAGAAAATCAAGATTAATGCTCTAAATGTGGTGATTCCAAAATAAGGTCTAAAATCGTCTAGGACGACTAGAAACGCCTAAAAATGAAAAAATAAAAAAAGTTGAAAAAAAATTATAAATTGTCCAAATCATAATTATTTTGAAGTAGAGTCAATATAAATGGTATTCCAATTAAAAACCGGTTGAGTTTTCACAGAGAAAATCAAGATTAATGCTCTAAATGTGGTGATTCCAAAATAAGGTCTAAAATCGTCTAGGACGACTAGAAACGCCTAAAAATGAAAAAATAAAAAAAGTTGAAAAAAATTTTAAATTGTCGAAATCAAGATTAATGCTCTAAATGTGGTGATTCCAAAATAAGGTCCAAAATCGTCTAGGACGCCTTGAAACGCATAAAAATAAAGAAAAGTTGAAAAAAATTTTAAATTGTCGAAATCATAATTATTTTGAAGTAGAGTCAATATAAATGGTATTCCAATTAAAAACCGGTTGAGTTTTCACAGAGATAATCAAGATTAATGCTCTTAATGTGGTGATTCCAAAATAAGGTCTAAAATCGTCTAGGACGACTAGAAACGCCTAAAAATGAAAAAATAAAAAAAGTTGAAAAAAAATTATAAATTGTCCAAATCATAATTATTTTGAAGTAGAGTCAATATAAATGGTATTTCAAATAAAAACCGGTTGAGTTTTCACAGACAAAATCAAGATTAATGCTCTAAATATGGTGATTCCAAAATAAGGTCCAAAATCGTCTAGGACGCCTAGAAACGCCTAAAAATGAAAAAAAAAAAAAAAGGTGAAAAAAAATTTTAAATTGTCGAAATCAAGATTAATGCTCTAAATGTGGTGATTCCAAAATAAGGTCCAAAATCGTCTAGGAAGCCTTGAAACGCATAAAAATAAAAAAAAGTTGAAAAAAATTTAAATTGTCGAAATCATAATTATTTTGAAGTAGAGTCAATATAAATGGTATTCCAATTAAAAACCGGTTGAGTTTTCACAGAGAAAATCAAGATTAATGCTCTAAATGTGGTGATTCCAAAATAAGGTCTAAAATCGTCTAGGACGACTAGAAACGCCTAAAAATGAAAAAATAAAAAAAGTTGAAAAAAATTATAAATTGTCCAAATCATAATTATTTTGAAGTAGAGTCAATATAAATGGTATTCCAATTAAAAACCGGTTGAGTTTTCACAGAGAAAATCAAGATTAATGCTCTAAATGTGGTGATTCCAAAATAAGGTCCAAAATCGTCTAGGACGCCTAGAAACGCCTAAAAATGAAAAAATAAAGAAAGTTGAAAAAAATTTTAAATTGTCGAAATCATAATTATTTTGAAGTAGAGTCAATATAAATGGTATTCCAATTAAAAACCGGTTGAGTTTTAACAGAGAAAATCAAGATTAATGCTCTTAATGTGGTGATTCCAAAATAAGGTCCAAAATCGTCTAGGACGACTAGAAACGCCTAAAATGAAAAAAAAAAAAAAAAGTTGAAAAAAAATTAGAAATTGTCCAAATCATAATTATTTTGAAGTAGAGTCAAGATTAATGCTCTAAATGTGGTGATTCCAAAATAAGGTACAAAATCGTCTAGGACGCCTAGAAACGCCTAAAAATGAACAAATAAAAAAAGTTGAAAAAAAATTATAAATTGTCCAAATCATAATTATTTTGAAGTAGAGACAATATAAATATTATTCCAATTAAAAACCGGTTGAGTTTTCACAGAGAAAATCAAGACTAAGGCTCTAAATGTGGTGATTCCAAAATAAGGTCTAAAATCGTCTAGGACGACTAGAAACGCCTAAAAATGAAAAAATAAAAAAAGTTAAAAAAAAATTATAAATTTTCCAAATCATAATTATTTTGAAGTAGAGTCAATATAAATGGTATTCCAATTAAAAACCGGTTGAGTTTTCACAGAGAAAATCAAGATTAATGCTCTTAATGTGGCGATTCCAAATTAAGGTCCAAAATCGTCTAGGACGCCTAGAAACGCCTAAAAATGAAAAAAACAAAAAAAAGGTGAAAAAAAATTTTAAATTGTCGAAATCATAATTATTTTGAAGTAAAGTCAATATAAATGGTATTTCAATTAAAAATGGTTGAGTTTTCACAGAGAAAATCAAGATTAATGCTCTAAATGTGGTGATTCCAAAATAAGGTCCAAAATCGTCTAGGACGCCTTTAAACGCATAAAAATGAAAAAATAAAAAAAAGTTGAAAAAAAATTTTAAATTGTCCAAATCATAATTATTTTGAAGTAAAGTCAATATAAATGGTATTTCAATTAAAAATGGTTGAGTTTTCACAGAGAAAATCAAGATTAATGCTCTAAATAAGGTGATTATAAATTAAGGTCCAAAATCGTCTAGGACGACTAGAAACGCCTAAAAATGACTAAATAAAAAAAGTAGAAAATTTTAAATTGTCGAAATCATAATTATTTTGAAGTAAAGTCAATATAAATGGTATTCCAATTAAAAACCGGTTGGGTTTTCACAGAGACAATCAAGATTAATGCTCTTAATGTAGTGATTCCAAAATAAGGTCTAAAATCGTCTAGGACGACTAGAAACGCCTAAAAATGAAAAAATAAAAAAAGTTGAAAAAAAATTATAAATTGTCCAAATCATAATTATTTTGAAGTAGAGTCAATATAAATGGTATTTCAATTAAAAACCGGTTGAGTTTTCACAAAGAAAATCAAGATTAATGCTCTAAATATGGTGATTCCAAATTAAGGTCCAAAATCGTCTAGGACGCCTAGAAACGCCTAAAAATGAAAAAACAAAAAAAAGGTGAAAAAAATTTTAAATTGTCGAAATCATAATTATTTTGAAGTAGAGTCAATATAAATGGTATTCCAATTAAAAACCGGTTGAGTTTTCACAGAGAAAATCAAGATTAATGCTCTAAATGTGGTGATTCCAAAATAAGGTCTAAAATCGTCTAGGACGACTAGAAACGCCTAAAAATGACAAAATAAAAAAAGTTGAAAAAAAATTATAAATTGTCCAAATCATAATTATTTTGAAGTAGAGTCAATATAAATGGTATTCCAATTAAAAACCGGTTGAGTTTTCACAGAGAAAATCAAGATTAATGCTCTAAATGTGGTGATTCCAAAATAAAAATGAAAAAATAAAAAAAGTTGAAAAAAAATTTTAAATTGTCGAAATCATAATTATTTTGAAGTAGAGTCAATATAAATGGTATTCCAATTAAAAACCGGTTGAGTTTTAACAGAGAAAATCAACATTAATGATCTTAATTTGGTGATTCCAAAATAAGGTCCAAAATCGTCTAAGACGACTAGAAACGCCTAAAAATGAAAAAAAAATAAAAAAAAGTTGAAAAAAAATTAGAAATTGTCCAAATCATAATTATTTTGAAGTAGAGTCAAGATTAATGCTCTAAATGTGGTGATTCCAAAATAAGGTAAAAAATCGTCTAGGACGCCTAGAAACGCCTAAAAATGAACAAATAAAAAAAGTTGAAAAAAAAATTATAAATTGTCCAAATCATAATTATTTTGAAGTAGAGACAATATAAATATTATTCCAATTAAAAACCGGTTGAGTTTTCACAGAGAAAATCAAGACTAATGCTCTAAATGTGGTGATTCCAAAATAATGTCTAAAATCGTCTAGGACGACTAGAAACGCCTAAAAATGAAAAAATAAAAAAAGTTAAAAAAAAATTATAAATTTTCCAAATCATAATTATTTTGAAGTAGAGTCAATATAAATGGTATTCCAATTAAAACCCGGTTGAGTTTTCACAGAGAAAATCAAGATTAATGCTCTAAATGTGGTGATTCCAAAGTAAGGTCCAAAATCGTCTAGGACGCCTTGAAACGCCTAAAAATGAAAAAAAAAAAAAAAAGGTGAAAAAAATTTTAAATTGTCGAATTCATAATTATTTTGAAGTAGAGTCAATATAAATGGTATTTCAATTAAAAATCGGTTGAGTTTACACAGAGAAAATCAAGATTAATGCTCTAAATGTGGTGATTCCAAAATAAGGTCTAAAATCGTCTGGGACGACTAGAAACGCCTAAAAATGAAAAAATAAAGAAAGTAGAAAAAAAATTTTAAATTGTCGAAATCATAATTATTTTGAAGTAAAGTCAATATAAATGGTATTCAAATTAAAAACCGGTTGAGTTTTCACAGAGATAATCAAGATTAATGCTCTTAATGTGGTGATTCCAAAATAAGGTCTTAAATCGTATAGGACGACTAGAAACGCCTCAAAAATGAAAAAAATAAAAAAAAAGTTGAAAAAAAATTTTAAATTGTCGAAATCATAATTATTTTGAAGTAGAGTCAATATAAATGGTATTTCAATTAAAAATCGGTTGAGTTTTCACAGAGAAAATCAAGATTAATGCTCTAAATGTGGTGATTCCAAAATAAGGTCTAAAATCGTCTAGGACGACTAGAAACGCCTAAAAATGACAAAAATAAAAAAAGTAGAAAAAAAATTTTAAATTGTCGAAATCATAATTATTTTTAAGTAAAGTCAATATAAATGGTATTCCAATTAAAAACCGGTTGAGTTTTCACAGAGAAAATCAAGATTAATGCTCTAAATGTGGTGATTCCAAAATAAGGTCTAAAATCGTCTAGGACGACTAGAAACGCCTAAAAATGAAATAATAAAAAAGTTGAAAAAAAATTTTAAATTGTCGAAATCAAGATTAATGCTCTAAATGTGGTGATTCCAAAATAATGTCTAAAATCGTCTAGGACGACTAGAAACGCCGAAAAATGAAAAAAATAAAAAAAGTTGAAAAAAAATTTTAAATTGTCGAAATCATAATTATTTTGAAGTAGAGTCAATATAAATGGTATTTCAATTAAAAACCGGTTGAGTTTTCACAGAGAAAATCAAGATTAATGCTCTTAATTTGGTGATTCCAAATTAAGGTCCAAAATCGTCTTGGACGCATAGAAACGCCTAAAAATGAAAAAACAAAAAAAAAAGTGAAAAAAATTTTAAATTGTCGAAATCATAATTATTTTGAAGTAGAGTCAATATAAATGGTATTCCAATTAAAAACCGGTTGAGTTTTCACAGAGATAATCAAGATTAATGCTCTTAATGTGGTGATTCCAAAATAAGGTCTAAAATCGTCTAGGACGACTAGAAACGCCTATAAATGAAAAAATAAAAAAAGTTGAAAAAAAATTATAAATTGTCGAAATCATAATTATTTTGAAATAGAGTCAATATAAATGGTATTCCAATTAAAAACCGGTTGAGTTTTCACAGAGATAATCAAGATTAATGCTCTTAATGTGGTGATTCCAAAATAAGGTCTAAAATCGTCTAGGACGACTAGAAACGCCTATAAATGAAAAAATAAAAAAAGTTGAAAAAAAATTATAAATTGTCCAAATCATAATTATTTTGAAGTAGAGTCAATATAAGTGGTATTCCAATTAAAAACCGGTTGAGTTTTCACAGAGAAAATCAAGATTAATGCTTTTAAAGTGTTGATTCCAAAATAAGGTCTAAAATCGTCTAGGACGACTAGAAACGCCTAAAAATGAAAAAATAAAAAAAGTTGAAAAAAAATTATAAATTGTCCAAATCATAATTATTTTGAAGTAGAGTCAATATAAATGGTATTCCAACTAAAAACCGGTTGAGTTTTCACAGAGAAAATCAAGATTAATGCTCTAAATGTGGTGATTCCAAAATATGGTCTTAAATCGTCTAGGACGACTGGCAACGTCTTAAAATGAAAAAATAAAAAAAGTTGAAAAAAAATTTTAAATTGTCGAAATCATAATTATTTTGAAGTAGAGTCAATATAAATGGTATTCCAATTAAAAACCGGTTGAGTTTTCACAGAGATAATCAAGATTAATGCTCTTAATGTGGTGATTCCAAAATAAGGTCTAAAATCGTCTAGGACGACTAGAAACGCCTATAAATGAAAAAATAAAAAAAGTTGAAAAAAAATTATAAATTGTCCAAATCATAATTATTTTGAAGTAGAGTCAATATAAGTGGTATTCCAATTAAAAACCGGTTGAGTTTTCACAGAGCAAATCAAGATTAATGCTTTTAAAGTGTTGATTCCAAAATAAGGTCTAAAATCGTCTAGGACGACTAGAAACGCCTAAAAATGACAAAATAAAAAAAGTTGAAAAAAAATTATAAATTGTCCAAATCATAATTATTTTGAAGTAGAGTCAATATAAATGGTATTCCAATTAAAAACCGGTTGAGTTTTCACAGAGAAAATCAAGATTAATGCTCTAAATGTGGTGATTCCAAAATAAGGTCTAAAATCGTCTAGGACGACTAGAAACGCCTAAAAATGAAAAAATAAAAAAAGTTGAAAAAAAATTTTAAATTGTGGAAATCAAGATTAATGCTCTAAATGTGGTGATTACAAAATATGGTCTTAAATCGTCTAGGACGACTGGCGACGTCTTAAAATGAAAAAATAAAAAAAGTTGAAAAAAAATTTTAAATTGTCGAAATCATAATTATTTTGAAGTAGAGTCAATATAAATGGTATTTCAATTAAAAACCGGTTGAGTTTTCACAGAGAAAATCAAAATAAGGTCCAAAATCGTCTAGGACGACTAGAAACGCCTAAAAATGAAAAAAAAATAAAAAAAAGTTGAAAAAAAATTAGAAATTGTCCAAATCATAATTATTTTGAAGTAGAGTCAAGATTAATGCTCTAAATGTGGTGATTCCAAAATAAGGTAAAAAATCGTCTAGGACGCCTAGAAACGCCTAAAAATGAACAAATAAAAAAAGTTGAAAAAAAATTATAAATTGTCCAAATCATAATTATTTTGAAGTAGAGACAATATAAATATTATTCCAATTAAAAACCGGTTGAGTTTTCACAGAGAAAATCAAGACTAATGCTCTAAATGTGGTGATTCCAAAATAATGTCTAAAATCGTCTAGGACGACTAGAAACGCCTAAAAATGAAAAAATAAAAAAAGTTAAAAAAAATTATAAATTTTCCAAATCATAATTATTTTGAAGTAGAGTCAATATAAATGGTATTCCAATTAAAACCCGGTTGAGTTTTCACAGAGAAAATCAAGTTTAATGCTCCTTATGTGGTGATTCCAAATAAGGTCCAAAATCGTCTAAGACGACTAGATACGCCTAAAAATAAAAAACAAAAAAAAGTGAAAAAAATTTTAAATTGTCGAAATCATAATTATTTTGAAGTCGAGTCAATATAAATGGTATTTCAATTTAAAATGGTTGAGTTTTCACAGAGAAAATCAAGATTAATGCTCTAAATGTGGTGATTCCAAAATAAGGTCTAAAATCGTCTAGGACGACTAGAAACGCCTAAAAATGACACAATAAAAAAAGTAGAAAAAAAATTTTAAATTGTCGAAATCATAATTATTTTGAAGTATAGTCAATATAAATGGTATTCCAATTAAAAACCGGTTGAGTTTCCACAGAGATAATCAAAACTAATGCTCTTAATGTGGTGATTCCAAAATAAGGTCTGAAATCGTCTAGGACGACTAGAAACGCCTAAAAATGAATAAATAAAAAAACTTGAAAAAAAATTATAAATTGTCCAAATCATAATTATATTGAAGTAGAGTCAATATAAATGGTATTCCAATTAAAAACCGGTTGTGGTTTCACAGAGAAAATCAAGATTAATGCTCTAACTGTGGTGATTCCAAAATAAGGTCTAAAATCGTCTAGGACGACTAGAAACGCCTAAAAATGAAATAATAAAAAAAAGTTAAAAAACAAATTAATTAATGAGGTGATTCAAAATAAAGTCTAAAATGTCAAAGCGAAAAAAAAATTAAATTAGTTGAAAGAAATCAAGATTAATGCTCTAAATGTGGTGATTCCAAAATAAAGGTCTAAAATCGTCTAGGACGACTAGAAACGCCTAAAAATGAAAAAATAAAAAAAAGTTGAAAAAAAATTTTAAATTGTCGAAATCATAATTATTTTGAAGTAGAGTCAATATAAATGGTATTCAATTAAAAAGGTTGAGTTTTCACAGAGAAAATCAAGATTAATGCTCTAAATGTGGTGATTCCAAAATAAGGTCTAAAATCGTCTAGGACGACTAGAAACGCCTAAAAATGAAAAAATAAAAAAAGTTGAAAAAAATTTTAAATTGTCGAAATCATAATTATTTTGAAGTAGAGTCAATATAAATGGTATTTCAATTAAAAATCGGTTGAGTTTTCACAGAGAAAATCAAGATTAATGCTCTAAATGTGGTGATTCCAAAATAAGGTCTAAAATCGTCTAGGACGACTAGAAACGCCTAAAAATGAAAAAATAAAAAAAGTTGAAAAAAAATTTTAAATTGTCGAAATCATAATTATTTTGAAGTAGAGTCAATATAAATGGTATTCCAATTAAAAACCGGTTGAGTTTTCACAGAGATAATCAAGATTAATGCTCTAAATGTGGTGATTCCAAAATAAGGTCTAAAATCGTCTAGGACGACTAGAAACGCCTAAAAATGAAAAAATAAAAAAAGTTGAAAAAAAATTTTTAAATTGTCGAAATCATAATTATTTTGAAGTAAAGTCAATATAAATGGTATTCCAATTAAAAACCGGTTGAGTTTTCACAGAGAAAATCAAGATTAATGCTCTAAATGTGGTGATTCCAAAATAAGGTCTAAAATCGTCTAGGACGACTAGAAACGCCTAAAAATGAAAAAATAAAAAAAGTTGAAAAAAAAATTTTAAATTGTCGAAATCATAATTATTTTGAAGTAGAGTCAATATAAATGGTATTCAATTAAAAACGGTTGAGTTTTCACAGAGAAAATCAAGATTAATGCTCTAAATGTGGTGATTCCAAAATAAGGTCTAAAATCGTCTAGGACGACTAGAAACGCCTAAAAATGAAAAAATAAAAAAAGTTGAAAAAAAATTTAAATTGTCGAAATCATAATTATTTTGAAGTAGAGTCAATATAAATGGTATTCCAATTAAAAACCGGTTGAGTTTTCACAGAGAAAATCAAGATTAATGCTCTAAATGTGGTGATTCCAAAATAAGGTCTAAAATCGTCTAGGACGACTAGAAACGCCTAAAAAATGAAAAAAAAAAAAAGTTGAAAAAAAATTTTAAATTGTCGAAATCATAATTATTTTGAAGTAGAGTCAATATAAATGGTATTTCAATTAAAAACCGGTTGAGTTTTCACAGAGAAAATCAAGATTAATGCTCTAAATGTGGTGATTCCAAAATAAGGTCTAAAATCGTCTAGGACGACTAGAAACGCCTAAAAATGAAAAAAATAAAAAAGTTGAAAAAAAATTTTAAATTGTCGAAATCATAATTATTTTGAAGTAGAGTCAATATAAATGGTATTCCAATTAAAAACCGGTTGAGTTTTCACAGAGAAAATCAAGATTAATGCTCTTAATGTGGACAAATAACGCTAAATGATTCCAAAATAAGGTCCAAAATCGTCTAGGACGACTAGAAACGCCTAAAAATGAAAAAATAAAAAAAAAAAAAGTGAAAAAAATTTAAATTGTCGAAATCATAATTATTTTGAAGTAGAGTCAATATAAATGGTATTCCAATTAAAAACCGGTTGAGTTTTCACAGAGAAAATCAAGATTAATGCTCTAAATGTGGTGATTCCAAAATAAGGTCTAAAATCGTCTAGGACGACTAGAAACGCCTAAAAATGACAAAATAAAAAAAAAAAAAAAAATTTTAAATTGTCGAAATCATAATTATTTTGAAGTAGAGTCAATATAAATGGTATTCCAATTAAAAACCGGTTGAGTTTTCACAGAGAAAATCAAGATTAATGCTCTAAATGTGGTGATTCCAAAATAAGGTCTAAAATCGTCTAGGACGACTAGAAACGCCTAAAAATGAAAAAATAAAAAAGTTGAAAAAAAATTTAAATTGTCGAAATCATAATTATTTTGAAGTAGAGTCAATATAAATGGTATTCCAATTAAAAACCGGTTGAGTTTTCACAGAGAAAATCAAGATTAATGCTCTAAATGTGGTGATTCCAAAATAAGGTCTAAAATCGTCTAGGACGACTAGAAACGCCTAAAAATGAAAAAATAAAAAAAGTTGAAAAAAATTTTTAAATTGTCGAAATCATAATTATTTTGAAGTAGAGTCAATATAAATGGTATTCCAATTAAAAACCGGTTGAGTTTTCACAGAGAAAATCAAGATTAATGCTCTAAATGTGGTGATTCCAAAATAAGGTCTAAAATCGTCTAGGACGACTAGAAACGCCTAAAAATGAAAAAAAAAAAAAAAGTTGAAAAAAAATTTTAAATTGTCGAAATCATAATTATTTTGAAGTAGAGTCAATATAAATGGTATTCCAATTAAAAACGGTTGAGTTTTCACAGAGAAAATCAAGATTAATGCTCTAAATGTGGTGATTCCAAAATAAGGTCTAAAAATCGTCTAGGACGACTAGAAACGCCTAAAAAATGAAAAAAAAAAAAAGTTGAAAAAAAATTTTAAATTGTCGAAATCATAATTATTTTGAAGTAGAGTCAATATAAATGGTATTTCAATTAAAAACCGGTTGAGTTTTCACAGAGAAAATCAAGATTAATGCTCTAATGTGGTGATTCCAAAATAAGGTCCAAAATCGTCTAGGACGACTAGAAACGCCTAAAAATGAAAAAAAAAAAAAAAGTTGAAAAAAAATTTTAAATTGTCGAAATCATAATTATTTTGAAGTAGAGTCAATATAAATGGTATTCCAATTAAAAACCGGTTGAGTTTTCACAGAGAAAATCAAGATTAATGCTCTAAATGTGGTGATTCCAAAATAAGGTCTAAAATCGTCTAGGACGACTAGAAACGCCTAAAAATGAAAAAATAAAAAAAGTTGAAAAAAATTTTAAATTGTCGAAATCATAATTATTTTGAAGTAGAGTCAATATAAATGGTATTTCAATTAAAAACCGGTTGAGTTTTCACAGAGAAAATCAAGATTAATGCTCTAAATGTGGTGATTCCAAAATAAGGTCTAAAATCGTCTAGGACGACTAGAAACGCCTAAAAATGAAAAAATAAAAAAGTTGAAAAAAAATTTTAAATTGTCGAAATCATAATTATTTTGAAGTAGAGTCAATATAAATGGTATTTCAATTAAAAACCGGTTGAGTTTTCACAGAGAAAATCAAGATTAATGCTCTAAATGTGGTGATTCCAAAATAAGGTCCAAAATCGTCTAGGACGACTAGAAACGCCTAAAAATGAAAAAATAAAAAAAGTTGAAAAAAAATTATAAATTGTCGAAATCATAATTATTTTGAAGTAGAGTCAATATAAATGGTATTCCAATTAAAAACCGGTTGAGTTTTCACAGAGAAAATCAAGATTAATGCTCTAAATGTGGTGATTCCAAAATAAGGTCTAAAATCGTCTAGGACGACTAGAAACGCCTAAAAAGTGAAAAAAAAAAGTTGAAAGTTGAAAAAATTTTTAAATTGTCGAAATCAATCATAATTATTTTGAAGTAGAGTCAATATAAATGGTATTTCAATTAAAAATCGGTTGAGTTTTCACAGAGAAAATCAAGATTAATGCTCTAAATGTGGTGATTCCAAAATAAGGTCCAAAATCGTCTAGGACGCCTAGAAACGCCAAAAAATGAAAAAATAAAAAAGTTGAAAAAAAATTTTAAATTGTCGAAATCATAATTATTTTGAAGTAGAGTCAATATAAATGGTATTTCAATTAAAAATCGGTTGAGTTTTCACAGAGAAAATCAAGATTAATGCTCTAAATGTGGTGATTCCAAAATAAGGTCCAAAATCGTCTAGGACGACTAGAAACGCCTAAAAAATGAAAAAAATAAAAAAAGTTGAAAAAAATTATAAATTGTCGAAATCATAATTATTTTGAAGTAGAGTCAATATAAATGGTATTTCAATTAAAAATCGGTTGAGTTTTCACAGAGAAAATCAAGATTAATGCTCTTAATGTGGTGATTCCAAAATAAGGTCCAAAATCGTCTAGGACGACTAGAAACGCCTAAAAATGAAAAAATAAAAAAAAGTTGAAAAAAAATTTTAAATTGTCGAAATCATAATTATTTTGAAGTAGAGTCAATATAAATGGTATTTCAATTAAAAATCGGTTGAGTTTTCACAGAGAAAATCAAGATTAATGCTCTAAATGTGGTGATTCCAAAATAAGGTCCAAAATCGTCTAGGACGACTAGAAACGCCAAAAAATGAAAAAATAAAAAAAAGTTGAAAAAAAAATTATAAATTGTCGAAATCATAATTATTTTGAAGTAGAGTCAATATAAATGGTATTTCAATTAAAAATCGGTTGAGTTTTCACAGAGAAAATCAAGATTAATGCTCTAAATGTGGTGATTCCAAAATAAGGTCCAAAATCGTCTAGGACGACTAGAAACGCCAAAAAATGAAAAAATAAAAAAGGTTGAAAAAAATTTTAAATTGTCGAAATCATAATTATTTTGAAGTAGAGTCAATATAAATGGTATTTCAATTAAAAATCGGTTGAGTTTTCACAGAGAAAATCAAGATTAATGCTCTAAATGTGGTGATTCCAAAATAAGGTCCAAAATCGTCTAGGACGACTAGAAACGCCAAAAAATGAAAAAATAAAAAAGTTGAAAAAAAAATTTTAAATTGTCGAAATCATAATTATTTTGAAGTAGAGTCAATATAAATGGTATTTCAATTAAAAATCGGTTGAGTTTTCACAGAGAAAATCAAGATTAATGCTCTTAAATGTGGTGATTCCAAAATAAGGTCCAAAATCGTCTAGGACGACTAGAAACGCCTAAAAAATGAAAAAATAAAAAAGGTTGAAAAAAATTTTAAATTGTCGAAATCATAATTATTTTGAAGTAGAGTCAATATAAATGGTATTTCAATTAAAAATCGGTTGAGTTTTCACAGAGAAAATCAAGATTAATGCTCTAAATGTGGTGATTCCAAAATAAGGTCCAAAATCGTCTAGGACGACTAGAAACGCCAAAAAATGAAAAAATAAAAAAAGTTGAAAAAAAATTATAAATTGTCGAAATCATAATTATTTTGAAGTAGAGTCAATATAAATGGTATTTCAATTAAAAATCGGTTGAGTTTTCACAGAGAAAATCAAGATTAATGCTCTAAATGTGGTGATTCCAAAATAAGGTCCAAAATCGTCTAGGACGACTAGAAACGCCAAAAAATGAAAAAAAAAAAAAGTTGAAAAAAAATTTTAAATTGTCGAAATCATAATTATTTTGAAGTAGAGTCAATATAAATGGTATTTCAATTAAAAATCGGTTGAGTTTTCACAGAGAAAATCAAGATTAATGCTCTTAATGTGGTGATTCCAAAATAAGGTCCAAAATCGTCTAGGACGACTAGAAACGCCAAAAAATGAAAAAATAAAAAAAGTTGAAAAAAAATTTTAAATTGTCGAAATCATAATTATTTTGAAGTAGAGTCAATATAAATGGTATTTCAATTAAAAATAGGTTGAGTTTTCACAGAGAAAATCAAGATTAATGCTCTTAATGTGGTGATTCCAAAATAAGGTCCAAAATCGTCTAGGACGACTAGAAACGCCAAAAAATGAAAAAAATAAAAAAAGTTGAAAAAAATTTATAAATTGTTGAAATCATAATTATTTTGAAGTAGAGTCAATATAAATGGTATTTCAATTAAAAATCGGTTGAGTTTTCACAGAGAAAATCAAGATTAATGCTCTTAATGTGGTGATTCCAAAATAAGGTCCAAAATCGTCTAGGACGACTAGAAACGCCAAAAAATGAAAAAATAAAAAAAGTTGAAAAAAAATTTTAAATTGTCGAAATCATAATTATTTTGAAGTAGAGTCAATATAAATGGTATTTCAATTAAAAATCGGTTGAGTTTTCACAGAGAAAATCAAGATTAATGCTCTAAATGTGGTGATTCCAAAATAAGGTCCAAAATCGTCTAGGACGACTAGAAACGCCAAAAAATGAAAAAAAAAAAAAAGTTGAAAAAAAATTTTAAATTGTCGAAATCATAATTATTTTGAAGTAGAGTCAATATAAATGGTATTTCAATTAAAAATCGGTTGAGTTTTCACAGAGAAAATCAAGATTAATGCTCTTAATGTGGTGATTCCAAAATAAGGTCCAAAATCGTCTAGGACGACTAGAAACGCCAAAAAATGAAAAAATAAAAAAAGTTGAAAAAAATTTTAAATTGTCGAAATCATAATTATTTTGAAGTAGAGTCAATATAAATGGTATTTCAATTAAAAATCGGTTGAGTTTTCACAGAGAAAATCAAGATTAATGCTCTTAATGTGGTGATTCCAAAATAAGGTCCAAAATCGTCTAGGACGACTAGAAACGCCAAAAAATGAAAAAATAAAAAAAGTTGAAAAAAATTTTAAATTGTCGAAATCATAATTATTTTGAAGTAGAGTCAATATAAATGGTATTTCAATTAAAAATCGGTTGAGTTTTCACAGAGAAAATCAAGATTAATGCTCTTAATGTGGTGATTCCAAAATAAGGTCCAAAATCGTCTAGGACGACTAGAAACGCCTAAAAATGAAAAAATAAAAAAAGGTTGAAAAAAAATTTAAATTGTCGAAATCATAATTATTTTGAAGTAGAGTCAATATAAATGGTAGACAAGACAAATGTATTCCAAATTAAAAATCGGTTGAGTTTTCACAGAGAAAATCAAGATTAATGCTCTTAAGGGACAATGTGGTGATTCCAAAATAAGGTCCAAAATCGTCTAGGACGACTAGAAACGCCTAAAAATGAAAAAAAAAAAAAAGTTGAAAAAAATTATAAATTGTCCAAATCATAATTATTTTGAAGTAGAGTCAATATAAATGGTATATTTCAATTAAAAATCGGTTGAGTTTTCACAGAGAAAATCAAGATTAATGCTCTTAATGTGGTGATTCCAAAATAAGGTCCAAAATCGTCTAGGACGACTAGAAACGCCTAAAAAATGAAAAAAAAAAAAAGTTGAAAAAAATTTTAAATTGTCGAAATCATAATTATTTTGAAGTAGAGTCAATATAAATGGTATTTCAATTAAAAATCGGTTGAGTTTTCACAGAGAAAATCAAGATTAATGCTCTAAATGTGGTGATTCCAAAATAAGGTCCAAAATCGTCTAGGACGACTAGAAACGCCAAAAAATGAAAAAATAAAAAAAGTTGAAAAAAAAATTATAAATTGTCGAAATCATAATTATTTTGAAGTAGAGTCAATATAAATGGTATTTCAATTAAAAATCGGTTGAGTTTTCACAGAGAAAATCAAGATTAATGCTCTTAATGTGGTGATTCCAAAATAAGGTCCAAAATCGTCTAGGACGACTAGAAACGCCTAAAAATGAAAAAAATAAAAAAGTTGAAAAAAAATTATAAATTGTCGAAATCATAATTATTTTGAAGTAGAGTCAATATAAATGGTATTCAACATAATGTATTTCAATTAAAAATCGGTTGAGTTTTCACAGAGAAAAATCAAGATTAATGCTCTAAATGTGGTGATTCCAAAATAAGGTCCAAAATCGTCTAGGACGACTAGAAACGCCAAAAAATGAAAAAATAAAAAAAGTTGAAAAAAAATTTTAAATTGTCGAAATCATAATTATTTTGAAGTAAAGTCAATATAAATGGTATTTCAATTAAAAATCGGTTGAGTTTTCACAGAGAAAATCAAGATTAATGCTCTAAATGTGGTGATTCCAAAATAAAGGTCCAAAATCGTCTAGGACGACTAGAAACGCCAAAAAATGAAAAAATAAAAAAAGTTGAAAAAAAATTTTAAATTGTCGAAATCATAATTATTTTGAAGTAAAGTCAATATAAATGGTATTTCAATTAAAAATCGGTTGAGTTTTCACAGAGAAAATCAAGATTAATGCTCTAAATTCTATGGTGATTCCAAAAATAAGGTCCAAAATCGTCTAGGACGACTAGAAACGCCAAAAAAAATGAAAAAAATAAAAAAGTTGAAAAAAAATTTATAAATTGTCGAAATCATAATTATTTTGAAGTAAGAGTCAATATAAATGGTATTTCAATTAAAAATCGGTTGAGTTTTCACAGAGAAAATCAAGATTAATGCTCTTAAAATGTGGTGATTCCAACAAAAAAAATGTAAAATTCTAGGACGACTAAAATGAGATAGAAACGCCTAAAAATGAAAAAAAAAAAAAGTTGAAAAAAAATTTATAAATTGTCGAAATCATAATTATTTTGAAGTAGAGTCAATATAAATGGTATTTCAATTAAAAATCGGTTGAGTTTTCACAGAGAAAATCAAGATTAATGCTCTAAATGTGGTGATTCCAAAATAAGGTCCAAAATCGTCTAGGACGACTAGAAACGCCAAAAAATGAAAAAATAAAAAAAGTTGAAAAAAAATTTTAAATTGTCGAAATCATAATTATTTTGAAGTAGAGTCAATATAAATGGTATTTCAATTAAAAATCGGTTGAGTTTTCACAGAGAAAATCAAGATTAATGCTCTTAATGTGGTGATTCCAAAATAAGGTCCAAAATCGTCTAGGACGACTAGAAACGCCAAAAAATGAAAAAATAAAAAAAGTTGAAAAAAAATTTATAAATTGTCGAAATCATAATTATTTTGAAGTAGAGTCAATATAAATGGTATTTCAATTAAAAATCGGTTGAGTTTTCACAGAGAAAATCAAGATTAATGCTCTAAATGTGGTGATTCCAAAATAAGGTCCAAAATCGTCTAGGACGACTAGAAACGCCTAAAAAATGAAAAAAATAAAAAAAGTTGAAAAAAATTTATAAATTGTCGAAATCATAATTATTTTGAAGTAGAGTCAATATAAATGGTATTTCAATTAAAAATCGGTTGAGTTTTCACAGAGAAAATCAAGATTAATGCTCTTAATGTGGTGATTCCAAAATAAGGTCCAAAATCGTCTAGGACGACTAGAAACGCCTAAAAAATGAAAAAATAAAAAAAGTTGAAAAAAAATTTATAAATTGTCGAAATCATAATTATTTTGAAGTAGAGTCAATATAAATGGTATTTCAATTAAAAATCGGTTGAGTTTTCACAGAGAAAATCAAGATTAATGCTCTAAATGTGGTGATTCCAAAATAAGGTCCAAAATCGTCTAGGACGACTAGAAACGCCTAAAAATGAAAAAATAAAAAAGTTGAAAAAAATTTATAAATTGTCGAAATCATAATTATTTTGAAGTAGAGTCAATATAAATGGTATTTCAATTAAAAATCGGTTGAGTTTTCACAGAGAAAATCAAGATTAATGCTCTTAATGTGGTGATTCCAAAATAAGGTCCAAAATCGTCTAGGACGACTAGAAACGCCTAAAAAATGAAAAAAATAAAAAAAGTTGAAAAAAAATTTTAAATTGTCGAAATCATAATTATTTTGAAGTAGAGTCAATATAAATGGTATTTCAATTAAAAATCGGTTGAGTTTTCACAGAGAAAATCAAGATTAATGCTCTTAATGTGGTGATTCCAAAATAAGGTCCAAAATCGTCTAGGACGACTAGAAACGCCTAAAAATGAAAAAAATAAAAAAAGTTGAAAAAAAATTTATAAATTGTCGAAATCATAATTATTTTGAAGTAGAGTCAATATAAATGGTATTTCAATTAAAAATCGGTTGAGTTTTCACAGAGAAAATCAAGATTAATGCTCTAAATGTGGTGATTCCAAAATAAGGTCCAAAATCGTCTAGGACGACTAGAAACGCCAAAAAATGAAAAAATAAAAAAAAGTTGAAAAAAATTTTTAAATTGTCGAAATCATAATTATTTTGAAGTAGAGTCAATATAAATGGTATTTCAATTAAAAATCGGTTGAGTTTTCACAGAGAAAATCAAGATTAATGCTCTAAATGTGGTGATTCCAAAATAAGGTCCAAAATCGTCTAGGACGACTAGAAACGCCTAAAAAATGAAAAAATAAAAAAAGTTGAAAAAAAATTTATAAATTGTCGAAATCATAATTATTTTGAAGTAGAGTCAATATAAATGGTATTTCAATTAAAAATCGGTTGAGTTTTCACAGAGAAAATCAAGATTAATGCTCTAAATGTGGTGATTCCAAAATAAGGTCCAAAATCGTCTAGGACGACTAGAAACGCCTAAAAATGAAAAAAAATAAAAAAGTTGAAAAAAATTTTAAATTGTCGAAATCATAATTATTTTGAAGTAGAGTCAATATAAATGGTATTTCAATTAAAAATCGGTTGAGTTTTCACAGAGAAAATCAAGATTAATGCTCTTAATGTGGTGATTCCAAAATAAGGTCCAAAAATCGTCTAGGACGACTAGAAACGCCTAAAAATGAAAAAATAAAAAAAGTTGAAAAAAAATTTATAAATTGTCGAAATCATAATTATTTTGAAGTAGAGTCAATATAAATGGTATTTCAATTAAAAATCGGTTGAGTTTTCACAGAGAAAATCAAGATTAATGCTCTAAATGTGGTGATTCCAAAATAAGGTCCAAAATCGTCTAGGACGACTAGAAACGCCTAAAAATGAAAAAATAAAAAAAGTTGAAAAAAAATTTTTAAATTGTCGAAATCATAATTATTTTGAAGTAGAGTCAATATAAATGGTATTTCAATTAAAAATCGGTTGAGTTTTCACAGAGAAAATCAAGATTAATGCTCTAAATGTGGTGATTCCAAAATAAGGTCAAAAATCGTCTAGGACGACTAGAAACGCCTAAAAAATGAAAAAAATAAAAAAAGTTGAAAAAAAATTTATAAATTGTCGAAATCATAATTATTTTGAAGTAGAGTCAATATAAATGGTATTTCAATTAAAAATCGGTTGAGTTTTCACAGAGAAAATCAAGATTAATGCTCTTAAATGTGGTGATTCCAAAATAAGGTCCAAAATCGTCTAGGACGACTAGAAACGCCAAAAAATGAAAAAATAAAAAAAAGTTGAAAAAATTTTTAAATTGTCGAAATCATAATTATTTTGAAGTAGAGTCAATATAAATGGTATTTCAATTAAAAATCGGTTGAGTTTTTCACAGAGAAAATCAAGATTAATGCTCTAAATGTGGTGATTCCAAAATAAGGTCCAAAATCGTCTAGGACGACTAGAAACGCCTAAAAATGAAAAAAAATAAAAAAGTGGAAAAAAATTTATAAATTGTCGAAATCATAATTATTTTGAAGTAGAGTCAATATAAATGGTATTCCAATTAAAAACCGGTTGAGTTTTCACAGAGAAAATCAAGATTAATGCTCTTAATGTGGTGATTCCAAAATAAGGTCCAAAATCGTCTAGGACGACTAGAAACGCCAAAAAATGAAAAAATAAAAAAAGTTGAAAAAAATTTATAAATTGTCGAAATCATAATTATTTTGAAGTAGAGTCAATATAAATGGTATTTCAATTAAAAATCGGTTGAGTTTTCACAGAGAAAATCAAGATTAATGCTCTAAATGTGGTGATTCCAAAATAAGGTCCAAAATCGTCTAGGACGACTAGAAACGCCTAAAAATGAAAAAAATAAAAAAAGTTGAAAAAAATTATAAATTGTCGAAATCATAATTATTTTGAAGTAGAGTCAATATAAATGGTATTTCAATTAAAAATCGGTTGAGTTTTCACAGAGAAAATCAAGATTAATGCTCTAAATGTGGTGATTCCAAAATAAGGTCCAAAATCGTCTAGGACGACTAGAAACGCCTAAAAATGAAAAAAAATAAAAAAGTGGAAAAAAATTTATAAATTGTCGAAATCATAATTATTTTGAAGTAGAGTCAATATAAATGGTATTTCAATTAAAAATCGGTTGAGTTTTCACAGAGAAAATCAAGATTAATGCTCTTAATGTGGTGATTCCAAAATAAGGTCCAAAATCGTCTAGGACGACTAGAAACGCCAAAAAATGAAAAAAATAAAAAAGTTGAAAAAAAATTTTAAATTGTCGAAATCATAATTATTTTGAAGTAGAGTCAATATAAATGGTATTTCAATTAAAAATCGGTTGAGTTTTCACAGAGAAAATCAAGATTAATGCTCTAAATGTGGTGATTCCAAAATAAGGTCCAAAATCGTCTAGGACGACTAGAAACGCCTAAAAAATGAAAAAAATAAAAAAGGTTGAAAAAAATTTTTAAATTGTCGAAATCATAATTATTTTGAAGTAGAGTCAATATAAATGGTATTTCAATTAAAAATCGGTTGAGTTTTCACAGAGAAAATCAAGATTAATGCTCTAAATGTGGTGATTCCAAAATAAGGTCCAAAATCGTCTAGGACGACTAGAAACGCCTAAAAATGAAAAAATAAAAAAGTTGAAAAAAAAATTTTAAATTGTCGAAATCATAATTATTTTGAAGTAGAGTCAATATAAATGGTATTTCAATTAAAAATCGGTTGAGTTTTCACAGAGAAAATCAAGATTAATGCTCTTAATGTGGTGATTCCAAAATAAGGTCCAAAATCGTCTAGGACGACTAGAAACGCCTAAAAAATGAAAAAAATAAAAAAAAGTTGAAAAAAATTTATAAATTGTCGAAATCATAATTATTTTGAAGTAGAGTCAATATAAATGGTATTTCAATTAAAAATCGGTTGAGTTTTCACAGAGAAAATCAAGATTAATGCTCTAAATGTGGTGATTCCAAAATAAGGTCCAAAATCGTCTAGGACGACTAGAAACGCCTAAAAATGAAAAAATAAAAAAGTTGAAAAAAAATTTTTAAATTGTCGAAATCATAATTATTTTGAAGTAGAGTCAATATAAATGGTATTTCAATTAAAAATCGGTTGAGTTTTCACAGAGAAAATCAAGATTAATGCTCTAAATGTGGTGATTCCAAAATGAGGTCCAAAATCGTCTAGGACGACTAGAAACGCCATAAAAAATGAAGAAAAATAAAAAAAAAGTTGAAAAAAATTTTTAAATTGTCCAAATCATAATTATTTTGAAGTAGAGTCAATATAAATGGTATTTCAATTAAAAATCGGTTGAGTTTTCACAGAGAAAATCAAGATTGTTGTACTTAATGTGGTGATTCCAAAATAAGGTCCAAAATCGTCTAGGACGACTAGAAACGCCTAAAAATGAAAAAATAAAAAAAGTTGAAAAAAATTATAAATTGTCCAAATCATAATTATTTTGAAGTAGAGTCAATATAAGTGGTATTTCAACTAAAAATCGGTTGAGTTTTCACAGAGAAAATCAAGATTAATTCTCTAAATGTGGTGATTCCAAAATAAGGTCCAAAATCGTCTAGGACGACTAGAAACGCCTAAAAATGAAAAAATAAAAAATGTTGAAAAAAATTATAAATTGTCCAAATCATAATTATTTTGAAGTAGAGTCAATATAAATGGTATTTCAATTAAAAATCGGTTGAGTTTCACACAGAAAATCAAGATTATTGTACTTAATGTGGTGATTCTAAAATAAGGTCCAAAATCGTCTTGGACGACTAGATACGCCTAAAAAATGAAAAAATAAAAAAGTTGAAAAAAATTTTAAATTGTCGAAATCATAATTATTTTGAAGTAGAGTCAATATAAATTGTATTTCAATTAAAAATCGGTTGAGTTTTCACAGAGAAATCAAGATTAATGCTCTCAAATGTGGTGATTCCAAAATAAGGTCCAAATCGTCTAGGACGACTAGAAACGCCCTAAAAATGAGAAAAAATAAAAAAAAGTTGAAAAAAAAATTATAAATTGTCCAAATCATAACTATTTTGAAGTAGAGTCAATATAAATGGTATTTCAATTAAAAATCGGTTGAGTTTTCACAGAGAAAATCAAGATTATTGTACTTAATGTGGTGATTTCAAAATAAGGTCCAAAATCGTCTAGGACGACTAGAAACGCCTAAAACTAACTATTTTGAAGTAGAGTCAATATAAATGGTATTCAGGTAAAATTCGGTTGAGTTTTCACAGAGGAAATCAAGATTATTGTACTTAATGTGGTGATTTCAAGAAATAAGGTCCGAAATCGTCTAGGACGACTAGAAAAGCTAAAAATGAAAAAAATATAAAAAAGTTGAAAAAAAATTATAAATTGTCAAGAAATCATAATTATTTTGAAGTAGAGTCAATATAAATGGTATTTCAATTAAAAATCGGTTGAGTTTTCACAGAGAAAATCAAGATTAATGCTCTAAATGTGGTGATTCCAAAATAAGGTCCAAAATCGTCTAGGACTACCAGAAACGCCAAAAAATGAAAAAATAAGAAAAGTTGAAAAAAAATTATAAATTGTCGAAATCATAATTATTTTGAAGTAGAGTCAATATAAATGGTATTTCAATTAAAAATCGGTTGAGTTTTCACAGAGAAAATCAAGATTAATGCTCTAAATGTGGTGATTCCAAAATAAGGTCCAAAATCGTCTAGGACGACTAGAAACGCCAAAAATGAAAAAATAAAAAAAGTTGAAAAAAATTATAAATTGTCCAAATCATAATAATTTTGAAGTAGAATTCAATATAAATGGTATTTCAATTAAAAATCGGTTGAGTTTTCACAGAGAAAATCAAGATTAATGCTCTTAATGTGGTGATTCCAAAATAAGGTCCAAAATCGTCTAGGACGACTAGAAACGCCTAAAAATGAAAAATAAAAAAGTTGAAAAAATTATAAATTGTCCTAATCATAATTATTTTGAAGTAGAGTCAATATAAGTGGTATTTCAACTAAGAATCGGTTGAGTTTCACAGGAAAATCCGATTAATTCTCTAAATGTGGTGATTCCAAAATAAGGTCCAAAATTCGTCTAGGACGACTAGAAACGCCTAAAAATTGAAAAAAATAAAAAATTAGTTGAAAAAAAATTATAAATTGTCCAAATCATAATTATTTTGAAGTAGAGTCAATATAAATGGTATTTCAATTAAAAATCGGTTGAGTTTTCACAGAGAAAATCAAGGTGTTAATGTACTAAATGTAGTGATTCCAAAATAAGGTCCAAAATCGTCTAGGACGACTAGAAACCCCCAAAAAAAAAATGAAAAAAATAAAAAATGTGTGAAAAAAAAAAATTTATAAATTGTCGAAATCACTAATTATTTTGAAGTAGAGTCAATATAAATGGTATTTCAATTAAAAATCGGTTGAGTTTTCACAGAGAAAATCAAGATTAATGCTCTTAATGTGGTGATTCCAAAATAAGGTCCAAAATCGTCTAGGACGACTAGAAACGCCAAAAAATGAAAAAATAAAAAAAAAGTTGAAAAAAAATTTATAAATTGTCGAAATCATAATTATTTTGAAGTAGAGTCAATATAAATGGTATTTCAATTAAAAATCGGTTGAGTTTTCACAGAGAAAATCAAGATTAATGCTCTAAATGTGGTGATTCCAAAATAAGGTCCAAAATCGTCTAGGACGACTAGAAACGCCAAAAAAATGAAAAAATAAAAAAAGTTGAAAAAAAATTTATAAATTGTCGAAATCATAATTATTTTGAAGTAGAGTCAATATAAATGGTATTTCAATTAAAAATCGGTTGAGTTTTCACAGAGAAAATCAAGATTAATGCTCTTAAATGTGGTGATTCCAAAATAAGGTCCAAAATCGTCTAGGACGACTAGAAACGCCAAAAAATGAAAAAATAAAAAAAGTTGAAAAAAAATTTTAAATTGTCGAAATCATAATTATTTTGAAGTAGAGTCAATATAAATGGTATTTCAATTAAAAATCGGTTGAGTTTTCACAGAGAAAATCAAGATTAATGCTCTAAATGTGGTGATTCCAAAATAAGGTCCAAAATCGTCTAGGACGACTAGAAACGCCAAAAAATGAAAAAAATAAAAAAAGTTGAAAAAAAATTTATAAATTGTCGAAATCATAATTATTTTGAAGTAGAGTCAATATAAATGGTATTTCAATTAAAAATCGGTTGAGTTTTCACAGAGAAAATCAAGATTAATGCTCTAAATGTGGTGATTCCAAAATAAGGTCCAAAATCGTCTAGGACGACTAGAAACGCCTAAAAAATGAAAAAATAAAAAAGTTGAAAAAAAATTTATAAATTGTCGAAATCATAATTATTTTGAAGTAGAGTCAATATAAATGGTATTTCAATTAAAAATCGGTTGAGTTTTCACAGAGAAAATCAAGATTAATGCTCTTAATGTGGTGATTCCAAAATAAGGTCCAAAATCGTCTAGGACGACTAGAAACGCCTAAAAAATGAAAAAATAAAAAAAGTTGAAAAAAAATTTTAAATTGTCGAAATCATAATTATTTTGAAGTAGAGTCAATATAAATGGTATTTCAATTAAAAATCGGTTGAGTTTTCACAGAGAAAATCAAGATTAATGCTCTAAATGTGGTGATTCCAAAATAAGGTCCAAAATCGTCTAGGACGACTAGAAACGCCTAAAAAATGAAAAAAATAAAAAAAGTTGAAAAAAAATTTATAAATTGTCGAAATCATAATTATTTTGAAGTAGAGTCAATATAAATGGTATTTCAATTAAAAATCGGTTGAGTTTTCACAGAGAAAATATTAATTAAAAATGGTGATTCCAAAATAAGGTCCAAAATCGTCTAGGACGACTAGAAACGCCAAAAATGAAAAAAAAAAAAGTTGAAAAAAATTTTAAATTTCAAATCATAATTATTTTGAAGTAGAGTCAATATAAATTTTTAAAAAAAAATTTTTTAAAATTATTTTAATTAAAAATTGGTTGAGTTTTCAAAAAAATATCTAGATTAATGCTCTAAATGTGGTGATTCCAAAATAAGGTCCAAAATCGTCTAGGACGACTAGAAACGCCAAAAAATGAAAAATAAAAAAAAGTTGAAAAAAAATTATAAATTGTCGAAATCATAATTATTTTGAAGTAGAGTCAATATAAATGGTATTTCAATTAAAAATCGGTTGAGTTTTCACAGAGAAAATCAAGATTAATGCTCTAAATGTGGTGATTCCAAAATAAGGTCCAAAATCGTCTAGGACGACTAGAAACGCCAAAAAATGAAAAAAAAAAAAAGTTGAAAAAAATTTTAAAATTGTCGAAATCATAATTATTTTGAAGTAGAGTCAATATAAATGGTATTTCAATTAAAAATCGGTTGAGTTTTCACAGAGAAAATCAAGATTAATGCTCTAAATGTGGTGATTCCAAAATAAGGTCCAAAATCGTCTAGGACGACTAGAAACGCCAAAAAATGAAAAAATAAAAAAAGTTGAAAAAAAATTATAAATTGTCGAAATCATAATTATTTTGAAGTAGAGTCAATATAAATGGTATTTCAATTAAAAATCGGTTGAGTTTTCACAGAGAAAATCAAGATTAATGCTCTAAATGTGGTGATTCCAAAATAAGGTCCAAAATCGTCTAGGACGACTAGAAACGCCTAAAAATGAAAAAATAAAAAAAAGTTGAAAAAAAATTATAAATTGTCGAAATCATAATTATTTTGAAGTAGAGTCAATATAAATGGTATTTCAATTAAAAATCGGTTGAGTTTTCACAGAGAAAATCAAGATTAATGCTCTAAATGTGGTGATTCCAAAATAAGGTCCAAAATCGTCTAGGACGACTAGAAACGCCAAAAAATGAAAAAATAAAAAAAGTTGAAAAAAAATTTTAAATTGTCGAAATCATAATTATTTTGAAGTAGAGTCAATATAAATGGTATTTCAATTAAAAATCGGTTGAGTTTTCACAGAGAAAATCAAGATTAATGCTCTTAATGTGGTGATTCCAAAATAAGGTCCAAAATCGTCTAGGACGACTAGAAACGCCTAAAAATGAAAAAATAAAAAAAGTTGAAAAAAAATTATAAATTGTCGAAATCATAATTATTTTGAAGTAGAGTCAATATAAATGGTATTTCAATTAAAAATCGGTTGAGTTTTCACAGAGAAAATCAAGATTAATGCTCTAAATGTGGTGATTCCAAAATAAGGTCCAAAATCGTCTAGGACGACTAGAAACGCCAAAAAATGAAAAAATAAAAAAAGTTGAAAAAAAATTTTAAATTGTCGAAATCATAATTATTTTGAAGTAGAGTCAATATAAATGGTATTTCAATTAAAAATCGGTTGAGTTTTCACAGAGAAAATCAAGATTAATGCTCTAAATGTGGTGATTCCAAAATAAGGTCCAAAATCGTCTAGGACGACTAGAAACGCCAAAAAATGAAAAAATAAAAAAAGTTGAAAAAAAATTTTAAATTGTCGAAATCATAATTATTTTGAAGTAGAGTCAATATAAATGGTATTTCAATTAAAAATCGGTTGAGTTTTCACAGAGAAAATCAAGATTAATGCTCTAAATGTGGTGATTCCAAAATAAGGTCCAAAATCGTCTAGGACGACTAGAAACGCCAAAAAATGAAAAAAATAAAAAAAGTTGAAAAAAAATTTTAAATTGTCGAAATCATAATTATTTTGAAGTAGAGTCAATATAAATGGTATTTCAATTAAAAATCGGTTGAGTTTTCACAGAGAAAATCAAGATTAATGCTCTAAATGTGGTGATTCCAAAATAAGGTCCAAAATCGTCTAGGACGACTAGAAACGCCAAAAAATGAAAAAAAAAAAAAGTTGAAAAAAATTATAAATTGTCGAAATCATAATTATTTTGAAGTAGAGTCAATATAAATGGTATTTCAATTAAAAATCGGTTGAGTTTTCACAGAGAAAATCAAGATTAATGCTCTAAATGTGGTGATTCCAAAATAAGGTCCAAAATCGTCTAGGACGACTAGAAACGCCAAAAAATGAAAAAATAAAAAAAGTTGAAAAAAAATTATAAATTGTCGAAATCATAATTATTTTGAAGTAGAGTCAATATAAATGGTATTTCAATTAAAAATCGGTTGAGTTTTCACAGAGAAAATCAAGATTAATGCTCTAAATGTGGTGATTCCAAAATAAGGTCCAAAATCGTCTAGGACGACTAGAAACGCCAAAAAATGAAAAAATAAAAAAAGTTGAAAAAAAATTATAAATTGTCGAAATCATAATTATTTTGAAGTAGAGTCAATATAAATGGTATTTCAATTAAAAATCGGTTGAGTTTTCACAGAGAAAATCAAGATTAATGCTCTTAATGTGGTGATTCCAAAATAAGGTCCAAAATCGTCTAGGACGACTAGAAACGCCTAAAAATGAAAAAATAAAAAAAGTTGAAAAAAAATTATAAATTGTCGAAATCATAATTATTTTGAAGTAGAGTCAATATAAATGGTATTTCAATTAAAAATCGGTTGAGTTTTCACAGAGAAAATCAAGATTAATGCTCTAAATGTGGTGATTCCAAAATAAGGTCCAAAATCGTCTAGGACGACTAGAAACGCCAAAAAATGAAAAAATAAAAAAAGTTGAAAAAAAATTTTAAATTGTCGAAATCATAATTATTTTGAAGTAGAGTCAATATAAATGGTATTTCAATTAAAAATCGGTTGAGTTTTCACAGAGAAAATCAAGATTAATGCTCTAAATGTGGTGATTCCAAAATAAGGTCCAAAATCGTCTAGGACGACTAGAAACGCCAAAAAATGAAAAAAATAAAAAAAGTTGAAAAAAAATTTTAAATTGTCGAAATCATAATTATTTTGAAGTAGAGTCAATATAAATGGTATTTCAATTAAAAATCGGTTGAGTTTTCACAGAGAAAATCAAGATTAATGCTCTAAATGTGGTGATTCCAAAATAAGGTCCAAAATCGTCTAGGACGACTAGAAACGCCAAAAAATGAAAAAAATAAAAAAAGTTGAAAAAAAATTTTAAATTGTCGAAATCATAATTATTTTGAAGTAGAGTCAATATAAATGGTATTTCAATTAAAAATCGGTTGAGTTTTCACAGAGAAAATCAAGATTAATGCTCTAAATGTGGTGATTCCAAAATAAGGTCCAAAATCGTCTAGGACGACTAGAAACGCCAAAAAATGAAAAAAAAAAAAAGTTGAAAAAAATTTATAAATTGTCGAAATCATAATTATTTTGAAGTAGAGTCAATATAAATGGTATTTCAATTAAAAATCGGTTGAGTTTTCACAGAGAAAATCAAGATTAATGCTTTTAATGTGGTGATTCCAAAATAAGGTCCAAAATCGTCTAGGACGACTAGAAACGCCAAAAAATGAAAAAATAAAAAAGTTGAAAAAAAATTTTAAATTGTCGAAATCATAATTATTTTGAAGTAGAGTCAATATAAATGGTATTTCAATTAAAAATCGGTTGAGTTTTCACAGAGAAAATCAAGATTAATGCTCTTAATGTGGTGATTCCAAAATAAGGTCCAAAATCGTCTAGGACGACTAGAAACGCCAAAAAATGAAAAAATAAAAAAAGTTGAAAAAAAATTATAAATTGTCGAAATCATAATTATTTTGAAGTAGAGTCAATATAAATGGTATTTCAATTAAAAATCGGTTGAGTTTTCACAGAGAAAATCAAGATTAATGCTCTAAATGTGGTGATTCCAAAATAAGGTCCAAAATCGTCTAGGACGACTAGAAACGCCAAAAAATAAAAAAAGTTGAAAAAAAATTTTAAATTGTCGAAATCATAATTATTTTGAAGTAGAGTCAATATAAATGGTATTTCAATTAAAAATCGGTTGAGTTTTCACAGAGAAAATCAAGATTAATGCTCTAAATGTGGTGATTCCAAAATAAGGTCCAAAATCGTCTAGGACGACTAGAAACGCCAAAAAATAAAAAAAGTTGAAAAAAAATTTAAATTGTCGAAATCATAATTATTTTGAAGTAGAGTCAATATAAATGGTATTTCAATTAAAAATCGGTTGAGTTTTCACAGAGAAAATCAAGATTAATGCTCTAAATGTGGTGATTCCAAAATAAGGTCCAAAATCGTCTAGGACGACTAGAAACGCCAAAAAATGAAAAAATAAAAAAAGTTGAAAAAAAATTTTAAATTGTCGAAATCATAATTATTTTGAAGTAGAGTCAATATAAATGGTATTTCAATTAAAAATCGGTTGAGTTTTCACAGAGAAAATCAAGATTAATGCTCTAAATGTGGTGATTCCAAAATAAGGTCCAAAATCGTCTAGGACGAAAACCCTAAAAACGCAAAAAAAATAAAAAAAAAGTTGAAAAAAAATTTTAAATTGTCGAAATCATAATTATTTTGAAGTAGAGTCAATATAAATGGTATTTCAATTAAAAATCGGTTGAGTTTTCACAGAGAAAATCTAGATTAATGCTCTTAATGTGGTGATTCCAAAATAAGGTCCAAAATCGTCTAGGACGACTAGAAACGCCAAAAAATGAAAAAATAAAAAAAAGTTGAAAAAAAATTTTAAATTGTCGAAATCATAATTATTTTGAAGTAGAGTCAATATAAATGGTATTTCAATTAAAAATCGGTTGAGTTTTCACAGAGAAAATCAAGATTAATGCTCTAAATGTGGTGATTCCAAAATAAGGTCCAAAATCGTCTAGGACGACTAGAAACGCCAAAAAATGAAAAAATAAAAAAAAGTTGAAAAAAAATTTTAAATTGTCGAAATCATAATTATTTTGAAGTAGAGTCAATATAAATGGTATTTCAATTAAAAATCGGTTGAGTTTTCACAGAGAAAATCAAGATTAATGCTCTAAATGTGGTGATTCCAAAATAAGGTCCAAAATCGTCTAGGACGACTAGAAACGCCAAAAAAATGAAAAAAAAAAAAAGTTGAAAAAAAATTTTAAATTGTCGAAATCATAATTATTTTGAAGTAGAGTCAATATAAATGGTATTTCAATTAAAAATCGGTTGAGTTTTCACAGAGAGAAAATCAAGATTAATGCTCTAAATGTGGTGATTCCAAAATAAGGTCCAAAATCGTCTAGGACGACTAGAAACGCCAAAAAATGAAAAAAATAAAAAAGTTGAAAAAAAATTTTAAATTGTCGAAATCATAATTATTTTGAAGTAGAGTCAATATAAATGGTATTTCAATTAAAAATCGGTTGAGTTTTCACAGAGAAAATCAAGATTAATGCTCTAAATGTGGTGATTCCAAAATAAGGTCCAAAATCGTCTAGGACGACTAGAAACGCCAAAAAATGAAAAAATAAAAAAAGTTGAAAAAAATTTTAAATTGTCGAAATCATAATTATTTTGAAGTAGAGTCAATATAAATGGTATTTCAATTAAAAATCGGTTGAGTTTTCACAGAGAAAATCAAGATTAATGCTCTAAATGTGGTGATTCCAAAATAAGGTCCAAAATCGTCTAGGACGACTAGAAACGCCAAAAAATGAAAAAATAAAAAAAGTTGAAAAAAATTTTAAATTGTCGAAATCATAATTATTTTGAAGTAGAGTCAATATAAATGGTATTTCAATTAAAAATCGGTTGAGTTTTCACAGAGAAAATCAAGATTAATGCTCTAAATGTGGTGATTCCAAAATAAGGTCCAAAATCGTCTAGGACGACTAGAAACGCCAAAAAAAAAAAAAAAAAAGGTTGAAAAAAAATTTAAATTGTCGAAATCATAATTATTTTGAAGTAGAGTCAATATAAATGGTATTTCAATTAAAAATCGGTTGAGTTTTCACAGAGAAAATCAAGATTAATGCTCTAAATGTGGTGATTCCAAAATAAGGTCCAAAATCGTCTAGGACGACTAGAAACGCCAAAAAATGAAAAAATAAAAAAAGTTGAAAAAAATTTTAAATTGTCGAAATCATAATTATTTTGAAGTAGAGTCAATATAAATGGTATTTCAATTAAAAATCGGTTGAGTTTTCACAGAGAAAATCAAGATTAATGCTCTAAATGTGGTGATTCCAAAATAAGGTCCAAAATCGTCTAGGACGACTAGAAACGCCAAAAAATGAAAAAATAAAAAAAGTTGAAAAAAAATTTAAATTGTCGAAATCATAATTATTTTGAAGTAGAGTCAATATAAATGGTATTTCAATTAAAAATCGGTTGAGTTTTCACAGAGAAAATCAAGATTAATGCTCTAAATGTGGTGATTCCAAAATAAGGTCCAAAATCGTCTAGGACGACTAGAAACGCCAAAAAATGAAAAAAATAAAAAAAGTTGAAAAAAATTTTAAATTGTCGAAATCATAATTATTTTGAAGTAGAGTCAATATAAATGGTATTTCAATTAAAAATCGGTTGAGTTTTCACAGAGAAAATCAAGATTAATGCTCTAAATGTGGTGATTCCAAAATAAGGTCCAAAATCGTCTAGGACGACTAGAAACGCCAAAAAATGAAAAAATAAAAAAAGGTTGAAAAAAATTATAAATTGTCGAAATCATAATTATTTTGAAGTAGAGTCAATATAAATGGTATTTCAATTAAAAATCGGTTGAGTTTTCACAGAGAAAATCAAGATTAATGCTCTAAATGTGGTGATTCCAAAATAAGGTCCAAAATCGTCTAGGACGACAGAAAAAATAATTAGAATCTAAATGTGGTGATTCCAAAATAAGGTCCAAAATCGTCTAGACGACTAGAAAACGCCAAAAAAACGCCAAAAATGAAAAAATAAAAAAAGTTGAAAAAAAATTTATAAATTGTCGAAATCATAATTATTTTGAAGTAGAGTCAATATAAATGGTATTTCAATTAAAAATCGGTTGAGTTTTCACAGAGAAAATCAAGATTAATGCTCTAAATGTGGTGATTCCAAAATAAGGTCCAAAATCGTCTAGGACGACTAGAAACGCCAAAAAATGAAAAAATAAAAAAAAGTTGAAAAAAAATTTATAAATTGTCGAAATCATAATTATTTTGAAGTAGAGTCAATATAAATGGTATTTCAATTAAAAATCGGTTGAGTTTTCACAGAGAAAATCAAGATTAATGCTCTTAATGTGGTGATTCCAAAATAAGGTCCAAAATCGTCTAGGACGACTAGAAACGCCTAAAAAATGAAAAAAATAAAAAAAGTTGAAAAAAAATTTATAAATTGTCGAAATCATAATTATTTTGAAGTAGAGTCAATATAAATGGTATTTCAATTAAAAATCGGTTGAGTTTTCACAGAGAAAATCAAGATTAATGCTCTAAATGTGGTGATTCCAAAATAAGGTCCAAAATCGTCTAGGACGACTAGAAACGCCTAAAAAATGAAAAAAATAAAAAAAGTTGAAAAAAAATTTTAAATTGTCGAAATCATAATTATTTTGAAGTAGAGTCAATATAAATGGTATTTCAATTAAAAATCGGTTGAGTTTTCACAGAGAAAATCAAGATTAATGCTCTAAATGTGGTGATTCCAAAATAAGGTCCAAAATCGTCTAGGACGACTAGAAACGCCAAAAAATGAAAAAAATAAAAAAAGTTGAAAAAAAATTTTAAATTGTCGAAATCATAATTATTTTGAAGTAGAGTCAATATAAATGGTATTTCAATTAAAAATCGGTTGAGTTTTCACAGAGAAAATCAAGATTAATGCTCTAAATGTGGTGATTCCAAAATAAGGTCCAAAATCGTCTAGGACGACTAGAAACGCCTAAAAAATGAAAAAATAAAAAAAGTTGAAAAAAAATTTATAAATTGTCGAAATCATAATTATTTTGAAGTAGAGTCAATATAAATGGTATTTCAATTAAAAATCGGTTGAGTTTTCACAGAGAAAATCAAGATTAATGCTCTTAAATGTGGTGATTCCAAAATAAGGTCCAAAATCGTCTAGGACGACTAGAAACGCCAAAAAATGAAAAAATAAAAAAAGTTGAAAAAAAATTTTAAATTGTCGAAATCATAATTATTTTGAAGTAGAGTCAATATAAATGGTATTTCAATTAAAAATCGGTTGAGTTTTCACAGAGAAAATCAAGATTAATGCTCTAAATGTGGTGATTCCAAAATAAGGTCCAAAATCGTCTAGGACGACTAGAAACGCCTAAAAAATGAAAAAATAAAAAAAGTTGAAAAAAAATTTATAAATTGTCGAAATCATAATTATTTTGAAGTAGAGTCAATATAAATGGTATTTCAATTAAAAATCGGTTGAGTTTTCACAGAGAAAATCAAGATTAATGCTCTTAAATGTGGTGATTCCAAAATAAGGTCCAAAATCGTCTAGGACGACTAGAAACGCCTAAAAATGAAAAAATAAAAAAAGTTGAAAAAAAATTTATAAATTGTCGAAATCATAATTATTTTGAAGTAGAGTCAATATAAATGGTATTTCAATTAAAAATCGGTTGAGTTTTCACAGAGAAAATCAAGATTAATGCTCTAAATGTGGTGATTCCAAAATAAGGTCCAAAATCGTCTAGGACGACTAGAAACGCCAAAAAATGAAAAAATAAAAAAAGTTGAAAAAAAATTTATAAATTGTCGAAATCATAATTATTTTGAAGTAGAGTCAATATAAATGGTATTTCAATTAAAAATCGGTTGAGTTTTCACAGAGAAAATCAAGATTAATGCTCTAAATGTGGTGATTCCAAAATAAGGTCCAAAATCGTCTAGGACGACTAGAAACGCCTAAAAAATGAAAAAAATAAAAAAGTTGAAAAAAAATTTATAAATTGTCGAAATCATAATTATTTTGAAGTAGAGTCAATATAAATGGTATTTCAATTAAAAATCGGTTGAGTTTTCACAGAGAAAATCAAGATTAATGCTCTAAATGTGGTGATTCCAAAATAAGGTCCAAAATCGTCTAGGACGACTAGAAACGCCAAAAAATGAAAAAATAAAAAAAGTTGAAAAAAAATTTATAAATTGTCGAAATCATAATTATTTTGAAGTAGAGTCAATATAAATGGTATTTCAATTAAAAATCGGTTGAGTTTTCACAGAGAAAATCAAGATTAATGCTCTAAATGTGGTGATTCCAAAATAAGGTCCAAAATCGTCTAGGACGACTAGAAACGCCAAAAAATGAAAAAATAAAAAAAGTTGAAAAAAAATTTTAAATTGTCGAAATCATAATTATTTTGAAGTAGAGTCAATATAAATGGTATTTCAATTAAAAATCGGTTGAGTTTTCACAGAGAAAATCAAGATTAATGCTCTAAATGTGGTGATTCCAAAATAAGGTCCAAAATCGTCTAGGACGACTAGAAACGCCAAAAAATGAAAAAATAAAAAAAGTTGAAAAAAAATTATAAATTGTCGAAATCATAATTATTTTGAAGTAGAGTCAATATAAATGGTATTTCAATTAAAAATCGGTTGAGTTTTCACAGAGAAAATCAAGATTAATGCTCTTAATGTGGTGATTCCAAAATAAGGTCCAAAATCGTCTAGGACGACTAGAAACGCCAAAAAATGAAAAAATAAAAAAGTTGAAAAAAAATTTTAAATTGTCGAAATCATAATTATTTTGAAGTAGAGTCAATATAAATGGTATTTCAATTAAAAATCGGTTGAGTTTTCACAGAGAAAATCAAGATTAATGCTCTTAAATGTGGTGATTCCAAAATAAGGTCCAAAATCGTCTAGGACGACTAGAAACGCCAAAAAAATGAAAAAATAAAAAAAGTTGAAAAAAATTTATAAATTGTCGAAATCATAATTATTTTGAAGTAGAGTCAATATAAATGGTATTTCAATTAAAAATCGGTTGAGTTTTCACAGAGAAAATCAAGATTAATGCTCTTAATGTGGTGATTCCAAAATAAGGTCCAAAATCGTCTAGGACGACTAGAAACGCCAAAAAATGAAAAAATAAAAAAAGTTGAAAAAAATTTAAATTGTCGAAATCATAATTATTTTGAAGTAGAGTCAATATAAATGGTATTTCAATTAAAAATCGGTTGAGTTTTCACAGAGAAAATCAAGATTAATGCTCTTAATGTGGTGATTCCAAAATAAGGTCCAAAATCGTCTAGGACGACTAGAAACGCCAAAAAATGAAAAAATAAAAAAGTTGAAAAAAAATTTATAAATTGTCGAAATCATAATTATTTTGAAGTAGAGTCAATATAAATGGTATTTCAATTAAAAATCGGTTGAGTTTTCACAGAGAAAATCAAGATTAATGCTCTTAATGTGGTGATTCCAAAATAAGGTCCAAAATCGTCTAGGACGACTAGAAACGCCAAAAAATGAAAAAATAAAAAAAAGTTGAAAAAAAATTTTAAATTGTCGAAATCATAATTATTTTGAAGTAGAGTCAATATAAATGGTATTTCAATTAAAAATCGGTTGAGTTTTCACAGAGAAAATCAAGATTAATGCTCTAAATGTGGTGATTCCAAAATAAGGTCCAAAATCGTCTAGGACGACTAGAAACGCCAAAAAATGAAAAAATAAAAAAAGTTGAAAAAAATTTATAAATTGTCGAAATCATAATTATTTTGAAGTAGAGTCAATATAAATGGTATTTCAATTAAAAATCGGTTGAGTTTTCACAGAGAAAATCAAGATTAATGCTCTTAATGTGGTGATTCCAAAATAAGGTCCAAAATCGTCTAGGACGACTAGAAACGCCAAAAAATGAAAAAAATAAAAAAAGTTGAAAAAAAATTTTAAATTGTTGAAATCATAATTATTTTGAAGTAGAGTCAATATAAATGGTATTTCAATTAAAAATCGGTTGAGTTTTCACAGAGAAAATCAAGATTAATGCTCTTAATGTGGTGATTCCAAAATAAGGTCCAAAATCGTCTAGGACGACTAGAAACGCCTAAAAATGAAAAAAAAAAAAAGGTTGAAAAAAAATTTTAAATTGTCGAAATCATAATTATTTTGAAGTAGAGTCAATATAAATGGTATTTCAATTAAAAATCGGTTGAGTTTTCACAGAGAAAATCAAGATTAATGCTCTTAATGTGGTGATTCCAAAATAAGGTCCAAAATCGTCTAGGACGACTAGAAACGCCAAAAAAATGAAAAAAAATAAAAAAAAGTTGAAAAAAATTTAAAATTGTCGAAATCATAATTATTTTGAAGTAGAGTCAATATAAATGGTATTTCAATTAAAAATCGGTTGAGTTTTCACAGAGAAAATCAAGATTAATGCTCTAAATGTGGTGATTCCAAAATAAGGTCCAAAATCGTCTAGGACGACTAGAAACGCCAAAAAATGAAAAAAATAAAAAAAGTTGAAAAAAAATTTTAAATTGTCGAAATCATAATTATTTTGAAGTAGAGTCAATATAAATGGTATTTCAATTAAAAATCGGTTGAGTTTTCACAGAGAAAATCAAGATTAATGCTCTAAATGTGGTGATTCCAAAATAAGGTCCAAAATCGCCCAGACGACTAGAAAACGCCAAAAAAATGAAAAAATAAAAAAGTTGAAAAAAAATTTAAATTGTCGAAATGAAATCATAATTATTTTGAAGTAGAGTCAATAAGGGCAAATTGTATTTCACTTGAAAATTTGTTGAGTTTCACATACAGAGAAATCAAGATTAATGCTCTTAAATGTGGTGTATTCCAAAATAAGGTCCAAAATCGTCTAGGACGAATGACTAGGAAACGCCTTCAAAATGAAAAAAAATAACAAGGTTGAAAAATTTTAAATTGTCGAAATTGGCGCAATTATTTTTAAAGTAGAGCTGGCTATAAATGGTAAATGCTTCAATTAAAATCGGTTGAGTTTTCACAGAGAAAATTCGGATTAAATGCCTAATGTGGTATTCCAAATAAGGTCCAAAATCGTCTAGGACGACTAGAAACGCCTAAAAATGAAAAAAAATAAAAAGGTTGAAAAAATTTAAATTGTCGAAATCAAAATTATTTTGAAGTAAAGTCAATATAAATGGTATTTCAAATTAAAATCGGTTGAGTTGGAAAGCAGAGAAAATCAAGATTAATGCTCTAAATGTGGTGATTCCAAATACAGTCCAAAATGTTCAGGATGACGAAATGCCAAAAAATGAAAAATAAAAAAGTTGAAAAATTTAAATTGTCGAAATCATAATTATTTTGAAGTAGAGTCAATATAAATGGTATTTTACCTATGTACCGGTTGAGTTGCTGCAGGGAAAATCAAGATTAATGCTCTTAATGTGGTGATTCCAAAATAAGTGTCCAAAATCGTCTAGGATGACTAGAAACGCCAAAAAATGAAAAAAAAAAAATAAAAAAGTTGAAAAAAAATTATAAATTGTTGAAATCATAATTACTTGTGAAGTATAGTCAATATAAACTGTGGTCATTAAAAATTTGGTTGAGTTTTTTCAGAGAAAATCGTAAGATTAATGCCTAAATGTGGTGATTCCAAAAATAAGTGTCCAAAATCGCCCAGGGACCCACTTGAAACGCCAAAAATGAAAAAAATAAAAAGTTGAAAAAAAATTATAAATTGTTGAAATCATAATTATTTTGAAGTAGAGTCAATATAAATTGTATTTCGGCAATTAAAAACCCGGTTGAGTTTTCAAGCAGAGAAAATCAAGATTAATGCTCTAAATGTGGTGATT